>CM040619.1:25431029-25686277 GCA_022817965.1 Solanum lycopersicoides | reverse complement strand
GGGTAGAAAAGGGTCATACTTTTTAGATGAATCCTTTTTACAGTTTACTAGTGGATCCATTAGGCAGTTCAGGTCCTATACTCTGGCAAGGTTAGGATGGCCGGGCAGTGTGGACCGAGTAACACTGTATCATCACTATAACTCTTAAGTGATGGTTGTCGGTTAGAGAAGCTCCACAGAAGTTAAGTGATTGTATTTTCATATACATTTCAGAGTTATGTTGTATCCTTGTTATACACACAGAGTTGACATCATGTTTTTAAACAACTTTTCTTTATATTGCACTTGTTTTTATTGCTTTATATTGAAATGAGTTAAGTTAGGTATTAGAAGTTGAGAATTTCGAGTTGAGTACCTTAAGTTGAGTATCACGAGTTAATATGTGCTTATCAGGTCTTTTGAAGTTTAGTATTTAATCCTTGAGTTGAGTATCTTATTCTTAAGTTGAGTGAGTTTTGAAAGAGGTAAGTATGTTTCCTTTTTATTCAGGTTTCAAGCTTATGTTATACTTTAGAATTCCCCTTCCATGCTCGTCATTCCACATACTGAGCCATTTGGCCTGCATCTTTTGATGTATCCAGAATCATAAACAGGAGCTTCGTTGATACATCCCAGAGTTCGAGTAGCTATGGTGATCCGCCTTGCTTCTGGAGGATTTCATTTACTTTTCAGTTTAGTTAGGATGTCGTGGTCTTGTCTTGACTTTCATCTTTATCAGTTAGAGGCTTCATAGATAGTTAGTATAGTCGAGGAGTCTGTATTAATCATTTATTTTATTAAATATTTTAAAGACTAAAGTTGCCTATTTTATGACTAGTTGAATATATTATTTTATTCAAAGTTGTTCATTTGAGTTTATTGAATTATTTTAGTTTTAAACTTTTGTATGCTTAAGTTAGTCTTCCGTTTGTAGTCAGCCAAGATGAGGGTTCGCTTGAAGACCAACACTGAACTTCTGGTGTCGGCCACGTCTAGGGTGTAGACTCGGGTCGTGACAATATTACTCTAACTTATCAACAATTTAAAGAAGATAGTGTAAAAAGAGTTCAAAAGAATAAAATAATGTGAGTATTAGTGGAGAGAGTGTAAGAAAATAAACAATATTTTCTGATTTCTTCTATTTGAATGGGGTTGAAGCGAATAAAATAATAATTTTAAATATATACTTCTTATCATAAATAATAAATGTTTTTTTCGATAAAAAATTAACACATATTTATTCTTGGTAAAAAATTGAGCCCCCCTAAAATTGGGGGCCTAAGGCCAATGCCTTATTAAAGTATGCATAGAGCCTGAAATCCCTCTATTTATAGACAACAAATGGTGGTGTGAGCAAATGTTTGTTATGCCTTATCGAAAAGGTTATAACTATTTGGAAAAGATGCAACCCTTCTGAAAGGTCATAACCTTTCATAAAAGTTACCAACTGTTCATAAAAGTCGCAACTGTTCATTAAAGTCGCAACTGTTCATTAAACTCACAATTTTTATTAAAGTCATATTTTTCCATTAAAAGGAGAAAACTAGTATTGAAAATAAATAAATAAAAAAAAATCTTGTTGTGGTGGCGCCACGTAGGCGGGACTAGGATATCTTTATATATACAATTAAAAACAAATGAAGACTTAAATTTAGAACAAGTAACATCTCATTTTAAAATATGTGAAAAAAGAATAGATAATAAAGGCTATAGACTAGAAATAAGTTTACAAGAAAAATTAAAAAAAAGCTAATACATAATGACAGAAATACAAAAAAATGACAGTGAAATATCTGAGTTAGAATGGACATTTACAAACAGTTTTTAGGTTATTTATTAATAATGGAATAATAATTAGTAAAAAGAAAATAGAATTATGTAAAAATTAATAAATTTTTAGGAATTACTTTAGGAGAAGGAAAAGTTAAATTACAACCCCATATAGCTAAAAAAGCTTTAGACATGCCAGATAAATTAAATAATTTAAAAGATTTACAAAAAATTCTTAGGAATAATTAATTATGCAAGACCATTTATTAGGATTTAGGAAATATTAGCAGGACCATTATATTCTAAGACGATAAAATAGTAATAGTAAAAATAGCTTCATTAAAAATTTAGAATATTTAGATCTATAGGTTAATATAGAAAAAGATTTAAAAGATTAAAAGGAGAAAGTATTATTAAGTGTAATTTCGAGAGTGGAGACCATAGTTTACATACAGAAGATCCTCAATATAATACTTTAATAGATTTAATAATAAACCTTAATGAAAAAATTAAAGAACATAATAGTAAAATTATAAAAGATTAAGTGAACAAGAAGAACCCAAAATAGATAAAAACAAACTTTTAATAAAATAGAAGAGAATTTAGATTATTTAAAAGAACAAGGAATATACCAAATATAATAGGGTCTGCTATTTCAATTTTTCAATTTTTAAATTCGTTAAGATTTTATGTTGTACAATCCTACTCAGTACTCCTTCACTCTCTTGTTCTATTATGAATTATCATTTTAGTTTCTAGTTTTCTTCCCTTTTATATGAAAATGATATGCATGGATTTGAAGCCTTGTCTGTACGTCTTCAATTTCTCGACCTGCGCGCTGTGTTGGATTCACTACACCACACAGATCATTCTGCGACCATGTCTTGTATTCGTCAACATACCCAGCTTCATATCTGTTTTCAGCCATATCCTATTTCATGTTGACACGTCCAGCCCACTCTTGAAGGATGATCTTGGCGAAAGGTATTTTTCCGCTCTCGCTGTAATCGACAATAAAAGAGCTAGCATCCCCTTGGACGGGTGTGATTTGTGTTCTACCAAATTGCCGCATTACCCTAGCTGGGTTGTAGGGTCGTAATCCTCTGATGCCGGGAAGGACTAAAAATGGAAGTTTGGCCCCTTGTGCTGCTATCCTCTCAGACTTGAAGTTCGGCAACATCCACTGTATATCTCCTTCTTTCAAATCATAAAATACCCTTGCCCACGCACCCTTGGTGGTATGAATTGGGAATCTCCGGATGCTTAGGTAGAATTCATAATTATCAAGGGGACTTGTCTGGCTTGGCTTGGCCAACTCTTGTGATCGGGCGCCGTCCCTTTTGCAGAGATGTTCAGTCATCCACCATTGAAGTAGAATGTTGCAACCTTGGAAAAACGGAAATCCGTTCTTGCACAAACTCAAAGATCGATAAATGTCGGCCAAAATGATCAGAGACAAGCTGCAGTATTTCTTTTCTTCTTGTTTCTTACCTATCTCTCTGAACATGGCGGCCACTACCATCACGATCCGGGTGTCGATATTCTTTCCTTCATCTCTAGGGAACACCATAGTTCCTAAAAGGCATGCGGAAAATGCAATGGCTTGAGTTTGCCTCCAAGTACTGTGATCATGGAATTAGTTTGGAAATTGCTCGAAATAGCTATCGTGCCCACATCTTTCAAAAAATCTTATTAACGGTATATCGTGGGCTTCCAACCAGTTTGCCCTTACTAGTAACAGTATGTCTCTCAATTCTCCACTAGTTGGCCTATCGGGCAGAAGGATGTGATGATCGGGATGTTTTTTCCTCTTGCGACATGTCCCGATAGAGTCCAGACAATCCTTAATTTCTTCTAGTGTTGGTGTTATTTCGACGTCTCCAAATCGAAAAACCATTCTTTTGTCATCCCAAAACGGAGTGATAACCTCGATAAACGTGGGCCAAACCTTGAAATCCATTATCGAAGGTAAGTGACCCAGGTGAATCGAGATTTCTCTCTTTTGACAATCTATGAGGTTATCCCACCATACACGGAGAATGTCGGGTGTCTTGGTGACCATGTTAAAATGGAGGAATTGACTCGACATCTACAAAAACATACAACTAGTTAATTGTCACCCCCATGATACAACAAAGATTTAACACACAAATATGATCGTCCTATCGAGCCGTAGGCTCTTTGGACTCAAGGCAGTCTTTCTAATGGGCCCAACACTCCTTGGGTGTTAGGTCGTCTTAGGCCAATACGCTATTTTCGGGATTGGGTTACGCTTTATCTTAGTTTAAATAAGAGTGGGTTATGTTTATAGTGGAAAGGGTTACACAAGCGGACTACTTGAGCTGGGACAGTTAACGATCGTTGACTATCAAGTAGCCAACTACACTCGTCAGGGTGCCCCAACAAAATTTTGGTTAACGAACGACTGCGAACCCGCATAATCGTCCTTTAGTGAAAATAAAACAAACGTCGTTTGACGGAATTATGATATGCCATGAATGCAACAGTTCAATAAAGCAATAAATAAAAAGATAAACAGTTAACTCACATAGCCAAAATACGTTAGTTTTAAGGTTAGAATCCTCCTAATCCCCAGCGGAAGTCGCCATTTCTGTTTACATCGAAAAAATAATTTTATTGTAAGTAAATTTTCGACTTTTTAGAGTCGCCACTTAATTTTGAGAAAATTAAGAAAACTTTTTATTTTCAAAAGAATTAAACAGAAAAATCTATTGAAAACATTTAAAGGGTTCGGGGATTCCTATTGTATTTTAGGAAGGTTTTTAAGGCACCTAAAATACCCGTTAAATATGGTTATCCAACAACTAATTATTTGGCTAAACTTTAAGATTTGCGATAAAATATTTCTTTCTGAAATTGTAGTATTTAATCTAAGCGAAAAATTAAATTGTTTACAAATTATTTCTCTTTGTTTAAAATCTATTTAAGTTGATAAAACTTTTATGGCATTCTACGGGGATTTGAAGTTTTTCTAGCGTTAAAACTAGCGACAATTAAACGCAAGCAAATAAATAAAAGACATGTAAAGAGAGAGATAAAGGGAGAGAGATTTGGGTCCAAATCCGGGTTCTGTTCGCCTTGAACGGAATTTTGGACCCACTTGTTTTGGGTTTTTGACCCATTTCCTTTTCGTACCTGTCCTAAATTCTAGTAACATAATGCAACAATACGAAGATAAAAATAAAATAAAAAGGCGACAAGGGATTAGGCCCATTACAAATAAAAATGCAAACAAAAATAAAAGCTATTCTACTCCAAATTCCTCGACTTCTTTAATTCTTTAAACTTCAGATCTGTACGCCGATTTGGGCTTTTTGATTCGAGCAATAAGAATCGAGCCTTTATGTCTCTAGGAAAATGTGGGAAATAGTTCACGACGAACTCACGATCAATTTCACATGCAAAATAGGGAGAAAACGTAAGCGACGCTCGAGATAGGTCACAATAGGGACGCAATAACGATATTTCCAAGCTTTAATCAGTGAGCAAATACATTGCAGAAGGGTTAATTAAGCATAAAATCAATGAGGGCATGCTAATGTATATAATCAGTTCCCAATGGGTATTGCATCAAATAAACAATTATAAGCAAACTGTAGAAACATAACAATAAAAGTTAGGCCATAATACTACAACTTTGCCAAATTTGGCTTCTCTTCCTAAAAGTATGCAGTACTATCAACCAATTTTAATTGAACTTTGAAGCAGGAGATAACAATAAAGGAAACACATTCAAATAGCTTAACGGATAATCAAATCAAATAAAGGGAAAACAACCAGTTAACAGATACAGATTCATCCAGCGAAGTAGTTGAAAATAATCGAGAAGGTAACAAATGCTTCTGAAGAAGAATATGAATATATATATAGAAGGCAACTCCCTACCACACTAGGAGGGAAATGTTGAGATAAGTCACGGTTCAAGACTATTTCCTATAAATGAATCCAAAAACTATGGATGAATGATAAACGGACAGACCACTATTTATAAAGATAACTCATGCTAAACAATAGCCAAACCAAAAGGGCCAAAACAAAGGAAAAGATGCTTCAAAGCTTAGCAAATAAACTATCTCACACGATAAACAAATCTAACTCTAACAAAGGAGAGTAACGTTAATTCCTTATATTTGAAAATCATAATAATAATTTTTTTTTCTTTTATTAAAAAAAAAATGACAAGCAGCCCAAGCATTTCGAAAGGGAATAAAATCATATCCGACGAATTAAACACACTTATTATGCTAAGACATAAGGTGATGAATATAACATAATGTCACTACTGAAAGACCAAGAAGACTCTAACAATATAAATACGACACTATCATATCCCAAGCTTAAATAATGGCAGAAGCACTACACACTTCCAAATATGACTAAAAACGCTATATCGATGCATAGCAATCAATAAAAGTATGCTTTTTTTTTTTTTTTTTTATAAAAAAAATCTGAAAGACTAATTTCTAGATAACATCACGGACAGAAATATGCAGGATTAATAACGCTCGAATAAACAAATTTAGAAAAGGAAGAGCAAGAGAAAAAAAACGCAATAGAATACATAAAGATAGAAACAACACCGCCACGTACAAAATTTGAAATCAATGCCATAACTAACACATGGAAACAACTGAGAACCGACACTAACTGTAAGGTAAGGCAAACATAAAACAAACAAAGCTAATCAGCCAACCATCAAGACAAAAGCGATTCTCCGATGCCACCGGATATAATAGAGAAAAGAGTGAAGCGAGAAGTTAAAGGGGAAATTGTTACCTCTTTAAAGACAGCGGACGGGACAGGCGAGCTATGGACGACTTCATCACTGGAACACGACTTCAGAAAACTCCGACGAGTAGGGCAAAGGCAATATCAAACAAAAAAAAAACTAAGTAAAATCTAACTCCTTCTACTACTTTGAAGCCTATATTAACAATTGTGTATATATCCTCAAGTTCAACTCTCAAAATATATATATTTGTATAGGCTTCCTTTAACTGCTTTCAAACTACCCCTTTTTACTAAAGAAAGGAAAAGGATTGCAGCTCTGGAAAAAAAAATCGCTCCCAAACTTCTCCCCCCAAAAAAAACCTCCCTCTTACAGTGGAGAATAAGAGCTTAAATAGGAGAAAATTAGGGTTCCATTCTTTCTGGGAGGAAAAAGGGTAGAACTGGAATTTGAAAATCGATTCCTCAAATTTTGAATTCTCTCCCAAGATGAGGAAAAACTGCTGCCAGGACGAAAAAATAAATGTCAAATCCCCTAAAATACGGACGAGGGAAGCGACGCGGATGGCTGAGATTAAATCCAACGTCCTTGTGCTCGACGTGGCACCCATCCACGCGAGCCAAGGACACTGGACACTGCTGTGAGGACAGAATGCAGGCGACTCTGGCCTACTGCGATTGTGCGAACACCATTCTGTACCGCAGAATCGCAGGTACCCGTTGCTGCAACTTCCCACGGGCCATTGGAGTGAGGGAAAGGAACGTTAAGCGCGATTAAGCTTCTCGCACGAAAGGAGAAGAAGAGCGAAGGGGGAAGGGCAATATTGGTTTACACGCGCTCGTCGGAGCACCACTTCGCTTCTGGGAAATCGCTTTTCTTTTCCTGAGAGCTAAACAGGGTCGGGTTAGGGGATTTAGGGGCGTGGGCTGGGTATTATTGATAAGTTTTGCTGCTTTAAAAAAAACGAATTGGGCTGAAGAAGGCATGGCTTTCTGGGAAATGCTACAGGCCCAAATTCTTGAAGTCTTGGGGCCATAAAAATATGAACTTGGCTCAGCGAAGTTGACTTAGCGAAACTCAGCTAGAATTTAAAATACGATGAATTAATCAATTAAAGGACGAGCCGCTTAATCTTAACGAGATAAATAGCTAACTTAAATATAACTAATGACTCAAAATAAATTAATAAAATAAAGTAATTAATATATTAATTTGTAAAATATACACATTACTTAAACTGTAACCAAATAAGCCAAAAAAATCTCACTGTGAACTAAAGCTCCAAACTACAAGCTACTACACTAATCTAGTAAAGCGCTAAGTGGAATTAAAGTCTTTTTGATACAATTTTTGGATATTTCATAAAATAAAATGAACGCATTAAATATATACATAGGTATGCATATATCACTTTAAGGATTATAAAACGTCTAACACAACTTTAACAAATGACTAAAAGAAAGCCTTGAATTTTATAACTTCAATTATTTCAACTCGTTCGAAAATCAAGAGGCTCGAGAATTAATTATCATCGAGGATGGTCAAAATTGGATGTCAACAACTTCTGCCGACTGTAAGCAATAGTAAACCTGTCCCTAATCACTCTGACCTTCTCTAAGGCCTCATGAATGATCTCCGGACCCAAAATGGATGACTCTTAAACCTCGAACCACCCAACTGGAGATCTATACCTCCTGCCATACAGTGCCTCAAACAGTGCCATCCCAATGCTGGAGTGATAGCTATTATTATACGAGAACTCTACCAAAGGCAGATGGTCATCCTAGTTACCTCTGAAGTCGATCACACACGCTCTCAACATGTCCTCCAATGTCTAAATGGTGCGCTCTGCCTGCCCATCTGTATGAGGATGAAAGGCAGTGCTAAGCTTTACCTGCGTGCCTAAGCTCTTCTGGAAAGATCTCCAGAAATGTGAAGTAAACTGAGCTCCTCTATCTGAAATAATAGATAAAGGAATCACATGCCATCTCACAATCCCATCAATGTAGAGTCTCGCATAATCCTCGGCTTTGTAAGTAGACTTCACAGGGATAAAGTGGGCAGACATAGTCAATTTGTCCACAATAACCTATATGGAGTCATGCTGCCTCCTAGTCCTCGGAAGACCAACCACGAAGTCCATATTAATGGGCTCCCACTTCCAAGTCGGAACCTCAATAATCTGAGTCAGACCGCTAGGCTTAAGATTCTCTGCTTTGACCTGCTGACAATTAGGACACTTGGCCACATACTCTGCAATGTCCTTCTTTATGCATCCCACCAATAAATCTGCTTAAGATCATGATACATCTTAGTGGAACCTGGATGTACGGAATATCTAGAACCATGGGCCTCTGCAACAATCCTGGTCCGCAAATCATCCACATCTGGTACACACAGCCTGTCTTGATACCTAAGTATGCCATCACCTCCCAAAGCGAAAGACTCATTCATCTTCATCAGCACTGAGTCCTTCAGCTCCATCAACACAGGATGTAGATGCTGACCCTGCTTGACTTCAACTACCAAGGATGATTCAGAACTAGGATGAACTGAAACATCCCCACTAGAAGAGTCAACCAATCGCACACCCAGTCTGGTCAGTCTGTGTACATCTTTCACCAGCTCCTTCTTCTCATCCTCAACGTGGGCTGTAATTCCCATGCTCATCCTGCTCAAAGCATCAGCTACAACATTAGCCTTGCCTGGATGGTAGTGCACATTCATATCATAATCCTTCAACAGCTCCAACCATCCCCGCTGACGTACATTCAACTCCCTCTGAGTGAACACATACTGGAGACTCTTGTGGTCTGTGAATACATCCACATGCACTCCATACAAGTAGTGCCTCCACATCTTCAGTGCAAACACCACAGCTGCCAACTCCAGGTCATGAGCGGGATAATTTTTCTCATGAACTTTGAGCTGTCTGGACGCATAGGCTATCACCTTACCAACCTGCATAAGAACACAACCCAAACAAACCCTAGATGCATCACAGTAAAAAGTGTAATTCTCACCACACTTAGGCAAAGTAAGCATCGGTGCTGAAGTGAGTCTGTCCTTGAGCTCCTGGAAACTCTTCTCACAAGTCTTCGTCCATTCAAACTTGGCTTTCTTCTTAGTTAAAGATGTCAATGGGGCAGCAGTGGAAGAAAAGCCCTTCACAAACCTGCGGTAGTAACCAGCCAATCCCAAAAAGCTACGGATGTCAGTGGGAGTAAGAGGCTTTGGCCAGTTCTTCACAGCCTCAGTCTTCCTGGGATCCACCTTCCCGCCCTGATCGGACACAACATGACCCAGGAAGGTCACTGATCTCAGCCAGAATTCACATTTGCTGAATTTGGCATACAACTGATGTTGTCTAAGTACCTGCAAGGTTAGTCTCAAATGCTGTTCATGCTCTTCCTTGGTCTTAGAGTAGATGAGAATGTCATCAATGAATACTATGACGAAATAGTCAAGGTATTCACTGAAGACCCTGTTCATGAGATCCATAAATGCAGCAGGTGCATTCGTGAGACCAAATGACATGACTAGAAACTCATAGTGACCATAGCGGGTACGAAAGGCTATCTTTGGGATATCTCCATCCCAAACTCTAAGCTGATGATACCTTGAACGAAGATCAATCTTAGAGAAGAAACTAGACCCTTGGAGCTGACCGAACAAATCATCTAATCTGGGGAGTGGATACTTATTCTTTATAGTGACTTTGTTGAGCTGCTGATAATCGATACACATTCTAAGGGTTCCATCTTTCTTCTTTACAAACAACACTGGAGCGCCCCAAGAGGATATGATCAGCTGAATGAAACCCTTGTCAGTGAGATCTTTTAACTGCAGCTTCAACACTTTGAGTTCAGCTGGAGCCATTCTGTAAGGAGGAATTGAGATTGGTTTAGTATCGGGTTCTAAATCAATACCAAAGTCAATCTCTCGAATGGGAGGGACTCCACGCAAATCATCAAGAGACACATCTAAGAACTCATTCACTACAGGCACTGAGTCTATGGAAGCAATGTCATGATCTAAATCATTAACACTCACAAGATGACACAATAACCCCTTGGACATCATTTTATTGGCTTTAAGGTTAGAAATCAAGGGATTAAGATGACTCAAATTGTACCCCTCCCAGACTAACTCTTCTTCATTAGGAAAGTGAAATCTCACCACTCTACTACGACAGTCCAAGTAAGCATAACAACTGTGAAGCCAATCCATGCCAAGAATAACATCAAAATCATGCATGGGTAACTCAACCAAGTTTGCACACATAGTTTTTCCACTCACAACTATTGGGAAATCCTTGTATACTCTATCAGTTCTGACATTCTCTCTTAAAGGTGTACTAACCACTATAGGATCATGAAGAACTTCAGGCAATATCTCAAAAGTAAGAGCAAGCAGTGGAGTTACAAAGGAAAGGGTAGACCCTGGATCAAGTAAAGCATAAACAGAAGTTGAGAACACTTGCAGCATTCCTATGACCACATCAACGGACTTCTCCTGCTCCTCCCTGCCCTTCAAGGCATATAACATGTTCCTCTTAGGAGGCTCGGCTGCTGCTGCACCCTGTGGATTAGGACTAGGCTGAGCATTACCTCGAGCCAGACCTCTGTTCTGTGGACAGTCTCTGACCATGTGTCCACTCTTACCACAACCGAAGCAGGCATTAGTGCCCTGTCTGCACTCTCCATTGTGAGATCGTCCACACTTAGCACAATTAATCTTCGGACGCTGCATCTCACCTCCATTGCCCCTCTTGGGCTCAGGTATGCCTCCTCTAGGTGTAGCACTCCTCTGAGGATTAGAATTCCCAGAACTCTATTGCCATTTTTTGAACCTTGGCTGCTCACGGACGCCAAAGTTGTTCATGTGGCCTCCATGACTGGGACCTGCCTGATCTTGAGGTCTAGGCCTCCTAGCATCACGAACAGCTCTCTTTCTGCAGCTGTCCTCTACCTTCTGTACATGCACCATGAACCTGGAAAGATCCATGTTATCATGGAGCATCGCAGATCGACACTCCTCCTCCAGGTCTCCATTGATTCCTGTAATGAACCTGCTCATCTCATCCCTGCTGTTAGAAACCAGGGAAGTAGCATACCTGGATGATTTAAACAAAACTCAGTATTCTCCTCATTTTTGCTATTAAATACTAGGGAAAATAGCATACCTTGACAGCTTAACAAACTTCAGGGAATACTCTTTGACTTTCATAGAGCCTTGTTTAAGGTTGATGAATTCCTCAACCTTGGCCTCCCTCATCTCCCTGGGGAAGAATCTCTCTAGAAATGCTGTCTTGAACAACTCCCAAGTGACTGGCACTCCACCCAACACTCCGCTATCTTACCACATCTTGCACCAAGTCTGTGCAACATCCTTGAGCTGATAGGAAGCCAGCTCAGCCTTCTCAGTATCTGTGGCCCCCATAGCCAACAGAATCTTATGGAACTCATCCATAAACTCCTGGGGATCTCTGCAGTCCTAGACCCTGTGAAAATAGAAGGATTCATCCTCGTAAAATCCCTCAGCCTGTCAGCCATACTACGAACCGGTGGGTTCTGCCTCACCTGGGCAGTCATAGCCTGGGCCTGCATAGTAATGGCCTGTGCCATCTGGGCCAGAGATGCCCTCACCTCAGCATCAGTCAAACCAGCTATGTTAACTGGCATAGCCACTCCTTCAGCTGGAGCCTGGGGTGGATCCTGATTGCTCCCAGCAGCAGCACCTCCTCTCCTCTGACCAATAGCCCTCCTAGTATTCATTCTCTGAAAACAACAAAGATTGATGTTAGACACGCTCATAACACCAAGAAATTAAACTTTAGGAAAAGCACGATCAG
Organism: Solanum lycopersicoides; assembly: GCA_022817965.1. Classification (NCBI taxonomy): domain Eukaryota; kingdom Viridiplantae; phylum Streptophyta; class Magnoliopsida; order Solanales; family Solanaceae; genus Solanum; species Solanum lycopersicoides. Next base: position 25,673,924 of record CM040619.1, on the reverse strand, counting down.
ATCAAAAAAAGGGAAGTTTTCCTACGCATCATGCAGTCTCTAATCCAGGATAGTGGTGCACTTCACTACCACGACTTAGAAACTACTCAATGTGGTTGATGTGAACTTATTATTATCGGAATTTAACCTAATGCTCTGATACCAACTTATTTATGACCGGAATCTAGACTCAAGACGAGACCGGCGTCGTTGACCTCTCAGAGGTCGCAGACAAGCCTACTTACGTCATTCATACTTCATCTAGGTTAATTTTAGCGGAAAATTTGCAGCTTTTTGTTCCCTTAACATACTTGTTAAACATTCTTATCATTTCATAATTGTTCACCATCAACCATCTAACATTAAGAAATAAGCAACTGAAAGAAATAGTCCAATAAGTATTAAGTGTATAATTGCCAAAATGGCACCAATACAAAGTCTGAATAAAAACAGGAAAGAAACGCTAGTGGAACATGCTCCACTAGCTCAACTCTAAAACTAAGCTAGAATATAAAACAGTAGTATCCTCGAAAGCATGAAGACCTACCAACTCCGGATGAATGTTGGACGTCCGGATAACTGCAACAATGATCATGTAGCTCTATCGCCGACCTGTGCCTGCACCTAAAATAGTATAGTTGTATAGGGTTAGTGCACACTTGTACTAAGTATGGGTATATGCAAGCACACACCACGGACATGCATGAGAAAGAATAGCTCTTCCCTAGCAACATGAATATGGCAAGTCAAGTCAGTGGACTTGCCAAATTCGGATTAGGAAAGTCATGCCATGAGAGTAACATGCATCATCATAAACATCATATTGCACACAGCACATAACATCTTCATATAACACATATCATAACATATAACACATAGCTTCTTTCATATCGTTCATTCATATACCATGAGACCTTGGAATCATGGACTTGATATTAAGACTATCCAAAATGAGGGCTCAACATATGTGACCTCAACTTGGGAGTCTTCATTAGAAAACACAGAGTCTGCTTCATTCATTCATACGTACTTCATTTGATTTCGTTCATATGCTAGTGTGAACACCAGCTATACCTAGGATGTAGTTTAAGACTTTTATCAGGTTTGCTGTGCAATGATCAAGAATAACCTAATGTCATTACCTGAGTCTAGCTCACCTCTTGATTATCCTATCCTAACAGCTTCGGTATCATTCATTTCATTATGTGCTTCATTTGAGGCTGGCCTCATTCATTCATTGGGAACGTTAACTTTAACCGACATAGATCATGTGAGCATCATGAAATCCAGTGTCTCCCCCACACTGAAAAGAAGTGGAATCACCGGCCAAGGTGACCCAAAAACATGCTAGCGTACATGGGAATTAAACCCTGCCAGATCCCTATATTGGCAGTATAGGTTCAAAGACTAGGAGATGTATGGAGACCCATACCCAGCAAGCCGGACAGTCTCATCTCATGAGAGTTACGTGAACCTTCGCCCTTCCCGAAAGAAGGCATCACCGCTCATAACTAGCCTATCGGTGCTCAGTATAAAGTTCCATTACATTCATCTCATACGTCATGGAAGCTGGCTTCTAGTATGAGGACATCATAGCTCATTAGATGATTTATCATCTCATAATTAGTATTAAGTGTGTTAAGCTCAATACTTTCATTAGAGTGTTCGTGGAGACTGGTCTCTTCATTATCTTACACTCTCATTGGTGAGTACGTATTGGTAACATTTGTTTAGGCTCATTTGAGATTGCTCTCATCATTTTCATTAGCCTCATATCATGTTGTCACCACATTCTTCATCATTACCACCTTTGCTTTTCTTAGTTACTGACCTCTTATTATGTGAATGTTCATTTCGTCATTTCATAGTTCATCTCATCATTTTTCAATGTACTTGGCCACTTAGTGTATATTACACTCATACTTACCCTCCTAGGGTTCTTCATTTCATTACATACATCTTACATTCACTTATTTTTGAACGTATATTAGACTTATGTGTCTATACACACAAGCCATGGGGCTTCATTTATAGTTCGTTAAGTGATTCTTACTTTCCTAAGATTATGTAGTACAAGACTTATGTATCTTGTATATATGCCAAGATCTTAATTTTGATTTAAGTAGATGGCATTATTCTTGGGTATATTATTCGCGTATGACTTATGTATCAATATGGAATTTTGGGCAAGGGAACCCAAATCTTGAATCACTAGGATACCATTTATATTTTTCATTAATTTTATTTCTAATATTCATAACATTAGACTCCAAATTAAATCTCAACATTTATATTGAAAGATAAATTTTCTATTTTAATTTCGCTCTTAATTAACCATAGGGTTGGGGGTTCGAGCCCCCACAACCTCTTTAATTTTTAATTTAATTAAATTCTCTGCAATGGGGAGGTTGTGGGTTCGAACCCCCAAAGCCCCCCTTTATTTTAGTTTCAATTTCGCTGAGGAGGCTGTGATGTGGTGGGTTCGAACCCCCACAGCCCCTCTATCCTTATTTTTTTTAATTTCCATTCTCCTTCGGGCGTAATGGGAGGTTGTGGGTTCTAATCCCACGCCTCTCATTTAATTTTTATTTTCGCGAAGGCAGTAGCTGGTCGCGAGTTCGATCCCCCAGCCCCCCTTTTATTTTTCTCTTCTTTTCTTGCGAAAAAAAAAGCTGGTTGCGAGTTCGATTCCCCCCATCCCCATTTCCCTTATTTTTTTCGCGAAGCCTGAAGCTGGGATCGAATCCCCTTAGCCACCCTTTCCCTTTTCCCTTTTGCGTTGCGGCCTGGAGCTAAGGGGAACGATTCCCCTTAGCTCCCCACGATTTTGTTCTTTTTTTTCCAGCCAGCTCAACCTGTGAGGTCGTGGGTTCAATTCACATTGACCTCACTTATTAAATTTCCCTTTTAAAAACCCATATTTTAACCTTATTAGAGAGTACACAAATCTGGAAAATTTCTTCGTCATTCTTCACTCATTTTTAGTCACTTCTCCCATAAGTTTACTTAGCTAAAAGAGTGTTATTCAACCATACATATTTCATTATAATGAACATCACATTGCACACACATTACACACATAAAATACACCAAAAACCATGAATTTTCGAACCCAAAATAGTGGCTACAACCGCTGCCCACAATGCACACACAACATCAACTTTTGGTCATATTTTGAATATCATTTTCGTAACTTCCCTCACATAAACATGTTCGCATTTAATATAAACATGTAAATCATGCCTAAATCTAGCAGCACAACATACCCATCCTACGAATTCGTTTGGGAGCTAAGGACAAGGATATACGAAGGGGAACAACCTTAGTTTCAAGAGTTTAAGAAACGTTCGTAAGAAAGTACTATTAGAGAAAGATTTCCATGAGAGAAACCCATACCTTTTGACGTTGTTCAAGCTTGAAGTTTCTGCCCGGAAACTCCTCTTACCACGCCCAATTCACCCAAAGTTCCACCACCAATTCGACGGAAATCTCTCTTGCCTTAACGCTTTTGATTTTCCTTGCTTTTTCTTAAAACTTTTTGTGAGGTTTTCTTTCAAGTGTGAAGAACAATTGTTATTGAATTGTTCTTGAGCTTTTTAGGTAGTCTGAGCGTGAGAGAATGAGAGTTGGGATCATGGGAGAGAGTTGATAAACGTGAGGGAGAGTGTTGTATTAGGATTTGGAGGCTAAATTCAAGACTTAGTCAAAATAGGATTTACTTAACTTAATAAAAATCTGATTTACTTTAATTACTATGTGAAAGGACCATTTTACCCTTAATGAAAAGATTTTAATTGATGATTAAATCATCAATTTCTTGCTCCTAGTGGGGCTCGAACCCGAGTGGCAACCCATTTGCGAAATGGGTCACTTCGGGTCGCCCCAAATCCAAAAATCTCTTTTAATTAAATTAATTAATTAATTTATTAATTCCTCAGGTTAATAACAATATTACCCTTGGCCTAGAAATGACCATTTTACCCCTGGACCCTCAAAACTTAAAACTTCTTCTTTTAAGTCCGGTAAAGACTCCTTTGATTAAATCTTAGTTTTCGAGAGCCTTACTTGGTTGGTTCCAACCTTTCCAAGTACAAATAACTCCCCAAGTCAGTTGACTTTGTCGTAGTAAGAGTTCTAAGGTCTGGTTCTACGCGTATCGATCCGTGTGAACCTAGGTTTAATCGCAAGCATTCTTGACACACTTAGTCTTGATCCTATTCATTTTTAGGGTTGTTACACTTACATTATCATCATGGTGCGAGTGAGACTTGTCTCACAGATTCTACCACCCTCTTATGTGAGTAACTTTGATATAATCGATTAAGTGTAATTGCGACTTGTCTCACTTCTTTTAACACTCTATATTAGGTCAATTTCATAACTTAAGCTTTTAGTTATTTTATTACTCACCTTAACATGTTCAACATTAATTGATAGTCTTGTACGATTCTTTATGAAAGTTATAAGGACTTATTCAAGATTATTTTGTTCACAAGTTCGTATGGATAGGGTATGTTGGGACTTGTCTGATTGATTGGCATACCCTATGTTATGAGTTCATTGATGTAGAGATTGGCATGTCTTCACATATTTTGGGAGATAATATTTTGGACATAGTTTTGCTAGCCAATTTATTGGCATAAGTCATAATTTCACTAGATACTTGTCATAATATCATCACTAGCCAATTCAATTACTTCATGAGTACACTATAGTAATCTATCATGTTAAACAAACCAACTTTTAACCTTTGATTAGTCATTGAAACAATTCAATGAACAACTTATAACAATTTCATCTTCTCAAACACAAGTAGGCATTACAACATTATTATCTCATGTAAATAACACCCTAAGTATACGGATCTAACATGTAGGCTTCATTCGACATTATAAATCACGGAAACATACACATAATGATCAGTTAGCACCACATACAAACAACATGCTCGAGATTTACATCGAACATACTACAAGAATCATAAATTGATAGAACTAGGGAGATGAACATGATATTTATTGGGAACAACCCTAGTTTTGATATTCTTGATTTCAAACCGTTTGAAAAGCCTCTTGGAGACAGGAATCCAGGAGAGAAAACTCATACCTTACTATAGAATTAACGCTACAAAGATCACCTTGCACTTTGCACGAAAACCTTGAAGAACTTGCTTGAAATCTCCTAGGGTTTCTTTGCGTTTTCTCACTGATTTTAGTCGTAGGGTTTATGATGAATAACGTAAGTCTAAGTCTTTAGGAACTGTATATTAACTAAATCATCTTAGACTAAATAACTTAATTAAATAACTCAAGTAGCTAATTACCAAAACGCCCCTCCTAAATTGACTAAAAATAGGAGAACCTAGACTTAACCAAAATCTAGAATTTTGCTTAAATGTTTCAGTTTTGTCTATTTAAATTAATTAATTAAGTTTCTAATTTAATTAATTAAGTAACCTAGGTTAATTACAAAAGTACCCCTAAGTTGTTAGGACCATAACCAACCCTTTGGACCATCCTAGGTTAGGTACTAGGATGTTTCTATAGTTAGTTACTTGTCTTAATGTCACCCGGTTAGGTCTTAGGTTGTTGGGTCCACTAGTTTGTTATTTTTTGTTTGTCCTAGGTTAGTTAGTTAGTTAGGTCAGTTAGTTAAAGTCTAGGACTGGTTAGGGATCTTGGCCCCACGTGGGCTGACCCAGACGCTCGCCATTTTCCAAGCGCTCTAACCAAATCGGTTAGCTTTGTCCCTTGGCCGGTTGCACATGTGCTTGCACATGTGTTGCCGGCACTTTCCTAACTAGTACTAAGGAAGGTTCATTTGGAATGTTTACTTATTGTCTCAAGGATCCTCACTATGTCCTTGGGCACTGCTTAATCTACATGGTCATATTAAATGATTATGTTCTATGGTACTAGGCTTGAAACTTGGATGCCTAGTACCTAATGAGGATGTGTGTGAAGAATAATTATATTTTAGCTTAGGGTCTTCATTGCAGGTACAATTCTTATACAAGCTTGGATTATATTTTAAATACTTCTTAACACATAAAATTTGACTAACACCCTTAAGCCAATATTCTCTAATATGCCCAACATTTCTAAATATTGGGCATTGGGATGCCTATGTACCCCAATACGCATTCTTAAAACCTACTAGACTCTTCACTAGACATGTACATTTTCTGGAATGTTACACAAGTAACCCAATAAGAATCCATAACCAATGCCCAACTTTACTTAATATAACTTTTAAGAATACATAACATCATACCTTAACAATATAGATCAAATACATGTTCATAAGAATAACCATCACAACATGATATCATTTACTTGTAACATCAAAATGCTTTCATCATTTACATCATTATCATATACATACATAATACCAACCTCCTAAAGCTTCCCTTAAGGCAAACTAGTACAAGGCATAGGTAGAGTCCCATACCCCTACCTAGGCTAAGTCAAACCTCTCAAGTCACCTTAGTTAGTTTATACTTCGTTACTTTATTTTCGTTTAGGGAACACTTGCCTTAACCGACATAGACCACATGAACTAAGTGTGGAATCCGGTGACATAAAACCATACACCGATGGAAGGTGCTCTACCGGCCAAGGTAAAACCTAATATAAACATAGATTCCTAGGTGGATCTATTAGCTAGTATCCTATAGGGCAACATAGTTTATGGAACTTGGGGGAAATCATGGAAATACAACTCTACACCCTTTTTGGGTTATGAGGCTATCGACCCCGTGAGGACCGTAGTGAACCCTACCTTCCATACATGGGAAAATATCACTCCCTCACATACAAGATCACTCGGTGCTAAGCTAGGTTCCTTTATTAAAATGTCTTTAAGTCTTTATTAACAATCATTACTTAGTTTAGGTCATACGGTCTGGACTTTGTACAATCATCATCATCATAGCTCAATAAGAACTGCATGAGTTTAGCCCTTTCATCACGATTCATATAAGTGAGGTTAACACATTACATATCACTTCATAATAAGGCACATTGGTAAGCATCACCATCCTTATAACATTTACATCTTAATCAACCTCACAACCATAATCAAGACATTTCAATTCAACATCACACCACCCTATCACTCTTATTATAAAGGATACTCAATTATAGCATCATGGCTTAATCACAATTAACCACAAAGTGAAGTAAAAAATAGTGATAATAAGACTTACCATGTCTTATTCATAATTCACCAACAAGGTCTTTCCATAAACCCTTTGTTCAACTCTATTAGGTCATAAAGTCATCATAATTCATTAACCAACATGATCACAAGGCAAAAAGAATCACTACACCACAATTCGATACTAGATCAAATATTAATATTAGGTCAATTAATGTTAAAATACATTTTAATATATTTGTTTTATCCTAAAGAAACCATAAACAACTCAGTTCATAACATCAAATTCGTAATTGGATGAAACCCACATGAAAACTCAACTTTTAGAAATACTTTGAAGGAGCCCTTTGAGGAAAGAAGTCTCAAAGGTGAATTAGATTCCATACCTTAACATTTTATGAAGATTTGATGGTGAAATCTCCCCTTAACAACCCCCAGATCCCTTCATAGCTTGTTCTTCAATGGTGTCTTCCAATAGAGAGAGAAAGAAGAGAGAAGGAAGAGAGTTTATTTTGTGAGTTGTCTTAAGACTAATAGGGGTTGGGGTCTTTATATGGAGGGTTAATTAACCTAATTAGACTACCTTAAACCACTAATTAACGACCTAACCCCTTAACTAATTAAATGAACCAACTTTAAAATGTGCAGGAAAACTTGACCCTCATAGACGGAACCCCGATCGACGGGCCGTCTGTGAGAGGACAACTTGGCCTTCCTCCGTCCTACACACTCTTAGTTTTGGTCAGAGACTTGTGCAGGCGAGGGCTTCCCCATTTTGGCTAAGTGTGGAACGACGGTTGTCATTGCCGCCCCATCGATCCATACACGAGCCGTCGTTGGTCTTCCGTAATTGCACACTACCCAGGCAGTGTTGCCTCCTACGTGCTAGGGTCCTCTTTAAGGGCCGTTGCTTGGACCTTGGGGAGTCGTACCCAAACGGTTTGACCATGAATCCTCTTAGACATATGTTATACACCCTTCCACCTAATTTCATGAATTTCCAACTCCTAAAAGCAAGTCAAATAGGCTATGGAACGCTAATACGCCCTTGAACCACATCTCAAAATGACATGGACGTTCATAGACGTTTTGGTTTCTACTTCCCAAAATAACATATATTCTTTATTATAGTCCTAAAAAAAAGTGTCTAAACCTCAAGACACCTATGTTAGGCTTTAAGACAAGTCTTGGATTTTTGAAATGTTACATTATTCCCCCCTTAGGAACATTCGTCCCCGAATGACACTAAAATTCTTTTGAAGGAGGGAAATAGACTCAAGACTAGCAGCCCAACCAATCAACAATATCAAACCAACATAAATCATATCATTTAAACTAGGAAAATTTCAAAACTTCAATTATTGCATAAAAAGGCTTCAAACACTTCATCATGAGGCATCTCCTTCTCACAACACACATGAGCTCAACATACTTTACATTAGTCAACTAGCACAAATTTCAACTTGTCAACGTGTCGCATAACTTTTCACTAAGACTCACCATGCAAAAATTCACAACATAACTCAAACAAATCAAAAGGCAAAATTTCAAGTTTTATGCACCAACATCACTGTATCTCACTGTATTGAAACTCAAAAATGCAAATTTTTGCATGACTTAACCAAAAATCATAAAACTTCATTTTCTAGTCATATTTACATTATTACAAAGAATGACTAACCTTAATTATCAAAAGTTTAGGGTAACGGGATTGTTCATCTTCTCTCCGACCCTTCGAGCATTGTTCATCCTTGTATTCATTGCCTATAAGCATAATAAAAGGATTAGAAGAAAGGACTACATAGAGTTAAGACTCTTAGGCACGACTAAGGAATAACAAGAAAGTGAAAGTTCCTAAGAATGACATAGTCTCTTGTTCATAAGTGTGGCGCGTTTCACATTTATGAATAAGACCCTACATAGACGTGGTTTAGTGAGACATCAATCCTAAGATTACTCAACCTCATACTATGATACCAAGTTTGTAGTGACCCAAAATACACCCTAGTCATTACCGATGTCGTCATCCTTGAAGAGGACTAAGACAAGCCCTTAGCATATATCATAGAACATCATAGGTCAAAAATAGAGAAAATTTAAAACTTTTCAATATGAAGCTTAATTAGGCTTTTCACATAGACAACAGAACCAACATATAGGAATTTAGTCTAATACTTTTTCTCACATTAAAACATCTACAAGAGTATGAATCACAATAGTTTGGACATAGCCCTTAGTCTATTAAAATATGACATGTACGCTACAATGAAGTCTCAACATGAGAATGGAATAATTTTCTCAAAACATAGACCAAACTATAAAGGCTTGATGAGTGTCTCTATCCTCAAAACTCAAGAGGACTCACCAATTGACTTACGAAAGAACCAAGTCATCTTCTCCAATGACCACGAATCTCCTCAATGGTCCGAACCTAAAATGTTGGGAAAAATGGAGAAATATGGGTTAGTACAAAATCACATGTACTAAGTATGGAATTGTATGCACAAAATCATCAATGAATGAGAAAATTACAATTTAGTCAAAATCATGCTTTCTATCAATTTAACTTAACATGCATACATAAGAATCATAATAAGTCAATTCAACATAATAGCAACCCAACATGTAGATCAGCCAAGCAATAATTGTTCAATACAAGAGATAAAACCCCATAATCTTATCCATGGCTATGTACCACATTAAGCAACACACTTCATACTTACAACATATTCTCATAATTCATCATAACATACTTGATACATTAATACTACTCATATCTTATCAACATAATCATAATCACAGTCATAATCATGAAAGAACACTACTAGAATCATCCCTTAGGATCCCACATGTGCAATGAGTAAGAGAAGTACCATACCCTCCCCCACCCTATGTAGTAGCCTTCAAGAAAACCCTAATAAAAGTTCACATACTTAACTTGTTCATTTACTTTTACAATAGGGTAAGATGTCCAATAACTGACATGACACCATTTGAGCTACACGGAATCCGGTGTTCTACTCCCACACCGAAAAGAGAGGGTTAACACTTGCCTAAGGTGTAACTATTCATACGTAGCTATCTAGGTGGATCCACTAAGCTAGAGTCCTAAGTGGTCACGTAGTTAAAGATGAAGGAGATTGTTTCTATAAACCTTGACTTACTAACGTGGAGGTTTCCATCTCATAAGACAACACATAATTTGGGAGTTCGGACTTACTAACGTTAGGAAACCCATGTGGGAGGCCGGACTTACTAACGTGAGACCTCCATCTCATTTACATGTCCTTTGGTTTCTAAGCAATTATTCCCTTTAGTAATCATTTTATTTCATCATATAAGTTTACATTAGTCTCTTCCAAACCCCTATGTAAACATCTTATCATATGTTGATCATTGGTCATCACAAGAGAGAACAAATTCTATCACGTTAGAAATCATCTTATAAGTGAGTTAACCTTTCACTTAACACCTTATTATAATCATAAGAAACTACTTTCAATAATATAATAATCATACCATAACATACTTGCATAATTCATAACCAATTCAATAGCCTAGGGTTAAGGAAGAGGAATACTTAGCATAAACTTCACAACCACACATTAGACCTAGAAGCATTACTACCTAAGTTGTAACACTTCGAAAATCTAAGACGTGTTGTAGAGCCTAACATAAGTGTCAAAAGGTTTATACACTTTTTTAAGATCTATTTTAATGTATATAAGTCATTTAGGAAGACTAGAAAGCAAAACCTCAAGGAACGTCCATGACGTCCAGAAACTAGTTCCATGAGGTACTAGCGTGTCTTAGCCTATTTGACTAGCTTTTTTGAGTCGGAAAATGATCAAAATTGGTGGAAGGGTGTCTAACAAACATTAAAGTTAGTTCATAGTCGAAATGTCCGGGCATGACCATCCAAGGACAAACCAAGTGCCCTTGAGGAGGACCATTGCATTTTTGCAAGAAGTTGTCAAAAGACAGTGTGCACATACGAGTGCAATCGACGAGGCGTGTGTCAATCGATGGGACGCCAATGGACTCCATCGATGAACACTTAAACAAATTCAAGAACATCCTTTTTTGCATTGTCTCTGTACTTAACGACGGACCAAAAGGACGGTTGGTCCTTGGTCCGTCGATTGACAAACAGAGTATGGGTCGGGGTTCCGACTGTGAGTTATGTGTTTTGCTGCACGTTTTCATTTAGTTCAGTTAATTAGTTAGATTATATAGGAGGTTAATAAGGGATAGGGGATGTCTAATTAATTTAATTAACAACCTATATAATACCCTAACCTAATTAGACTAACCTAAGTCCTCATATTTCCAAAACCCAAAACTCCCTTCCTTCTCTCTTCTCTCTCTCTCTAGCTGAAGAACTCCATAGAAGACAAGGTCAAGGTGGGTTATAGGGATTCAATAACCAAGATTTCTCCATCAATATTCATCAAACATTAAGGTATGGTATACCTTTAACCTTTGGGACATCTTTCACCAAAGGGTTCCATCAATTGGTTTCAAAAGTATGAAATTCAAGTGGGTCTTTTCCAATCTCGAAATCAATCTTGTGAATTACTTTGTTTATGATTTATTTTGGATATTAATGATATATTATCAGGTATTATAACTCAATTATGTTATTTCTTGATGGATTGGTCTAGTTTGTAAAATATGACCTATTCTCCTTAACCCTAGGTTGTGATCTTAATATGAATTGTGTAATGTTGGTTCAATTGACTTGGTTATTGGTTGAATTACTACTAGATGATGTTATTGTATCAATTATGAATAGATTAAGATCAGTTGTCTTCCAATTATGCTACTTATTGAGAAATTAATCTAGGGTATGAAGAATGTTATGAATTTTATCTAAGTCTCTTATCTTAAGCAATGAACTAGTGATGAATTGTGATGTAGTGATTCAATTGGCGTTGTTATCATGTTTGTTATTGTTGTGTGATTATGTTAATCCCCTATTGGGTTGAGTTAAGGGTTGATGGTAAGACCTTGATGATGTATTATCAAGTAGACTTGGTAAGTCTTGTGATCCGTATTCTTTATTGCAATTGTGGTTACTTGAGATTAAGTAATGAAGTTGCATTGAAGTATATATTGTACTTGTATTGATAGGGTTTGTATGATGTTGAATTGAAATATCTTGACTATGATTTTGTGAGGTGTTGTCTAAGATGTAAATGTTATAAGGTTGGTGATAATTACCAATGTGCCTTATCATGAATGATGATGTAAATTTGCTAACCTCACTTGTATGAATTATAATGAAAGGACTATACTCATGCAATTCTTATTGAGCTATGATGATGATGATTATACAAGGGTTAGACCCTACGACCTACAATAAGTTATGATGATTAATAAAGATATTAAATACTTTCCAAAGGGAGTCTAGCTTAGCACCGAGATAACTTGACATTTGGAGGTGTTGACTTTCCATAGAGGAAGATTCACCTTATAGTTCCACATGAGGTGTTGACTCCCCTATGAGGGATACTATCCCTATGGATTCTTATGAGAAGAGGCTCATATTGTCAAGTGTCATGTAGAGAGTAATTACATATCTCTTAGTTCCTTAAACTATGTTGCCCGCATAGGAAGCTAGTGGTTCCAACTAGAAAGCTACGTTTATGTTTTGTTCTACTTTGGCCGGTAGACCACCCTCCTTCGGTGTAAGGTTTTACAACACCGGATTCCACACCTAGCTCTTGTGGTCTATGTCGGTTAAGGTAAGTGTTCCCCTAACAAAAAAATGAAGTAATGATGTACAAAATCAACTAGGGTGACTTAAGAGGTTTGACTTAGCTTAGGTAGGGGTATGAGACTCTACCTATGCCTTGCAATAGTTTGCCTGAGGGAAGATTTAACAGGTTATTATTGTATATGAATATTCTTATAATTGTACATGTTATGTATATGCTTATCTTGCACATGGATGATACTACATGATGGTTGGTTTCACTTATGAACATGATGAAATGTACTCTTCAATGATATGGTATGTGAAGTTTGATAGTAGTCATGATTCATGTTGGTTTACTTGATTGAGTAAGGTTATGTGGTTGTGCTTGCTCATTGCACTTGTTGACTTAATTAGGGATCATGGGTAATTGTGTTGCTTTTATGTTCTAATGAACTCTTGTCTATGCTTGTTTCTACTAAGTGTTGAATTATGTGACATGTATGTTGGCATGACTAGACTTAGGGTTTGTTGGTCTTGTGATGTACATGCTTTTGACTTAATGATTACGTCTTATTGATTGGTATGGTCTTCTTGAATATGCATAAGTTCTAAATGTAAATTAGCATGTTTTAATGAAATGTCCCTTTTTAGCATTATTTGATCTTATATGTGCATATGGTCTCATACTTAGTACAAGTGGTTTACTAACCCCATTTTCTCCATTTTCCCCAACATTTTATATTCCGTTCATTGAAGAGCTTTTGATAAAACTTTGAAGAAGACTTGGAAATTCTCAATCATCCAAGTGTGTAGGTCCTCACTTTCCGAGGGTAATGCCAATATCAATCTTATGAAGTTGTTTTAGTATTAAGACTCTTATGTTCTTTCCCTTTTTATTTGAGTACAAATTGTATAGCCTATCTCTGGCTCTATTACATTGATGTATGGGCTAGGCCCAAATTGTTATAATCTTTTTAGATGGTTATGATATGAGACATCCATTTGAGACAATGTTATATCTTATATATACTAATGTGCTATAAACGTAGAAGACTATGTAATCTTCCTATACGAAGGGTCTATGTATACTCGATATGAATATATTATGTGTATGTAAAGGTCTATGTAAACCTAATGTAGAAGTAATTAAAAGTTTTACATTTTCCGCATTTTGAACTAGCAACGTAATAATGTAAGCTAAGAGGCTAGTCTTAGTCCTCAAAGAGGACAACGACGCCGGTTACGCCTAGGGGGTGCTCCCCGGATGTGACAAACTTGGTATCATAGCATGAGGTTGAATGTCTTTGATTCGATATCTCTCTCAACCACTTCTATGAATATTCTTACTCATAATTGTGAAGTGCGCCACACTTATGAATAGGAACCTATGTGATGCTTAGGAAACTCTCAGTTTTGTTGGAAATCCAATATTGTGCCTCTAGAGTATACTTATTGTGTGCTTTAACCTAAACCTTGTATTTTTGTTATAGGCAATGAATACTTGAAGGAACGCATCAAGAATACTTATGGGAGATTGCTAATGCGGGAGTTCCTCCCCGTGGTGATCAACTCCATCCTCTTGAAGAAGATGCTAATGATGACCAAGCTCCGGTCAATCCTCCTCCTTTGACGGATAGTGACATAAGGGCTACCCTTTTCTAAATGACCCAAGCCATTACTTCAAAATCTCAAGCCGTCACTACTCAAGCCCAAGCCATGACAACCCAAGTGCATAGGGAGGTTGTACCCTGAGCAAACCAAAATTTTGGCACCATGGCCTCCCGTTTGAATGATTTTATTAGAATGAATCCTCCTACTTCCTATGGGTCCAAGGTTGAAGAAAAACCCCAAGACTTGATTGATGAAATCTACAAGATCCTTTATGTTATGGGTTTGACTACTAGAGAGAAGGCAGAGTTAGCCACTTACCAACTCAAGGATGTGGCCCAAACCTTGTACGTCCAATGGAGGGACAATAGGCCTCTAAGGGGTGAGCCGGTTACTCGGGAGATTTTCAAGAAGGTTTTTCTTGATCGGTTCTTTCCTAGGAAGAAGAGGGAAGCCAAAGTGGTGGAGTTCATCATCCTTCACGAAAGAGATATGAGTGTAATTGGTTACTCTTTGAAATTCACTAAATTGACAAAATATGCTCCTTCTTTGGTTTCCGATTCGACAAATGAAATGAGCCGCTTTGTGACAGGAGTGTCGGATGACTTGCAAGAGGAATGTCATTCGGCTATGCTACATCACAATATGAACATTTCTCGTCTCATGGTTCATGATCAACAAGTGGAAGAGGCAAAGGCTAAGAGAATGAGTATAGATGATAAGAGGGCACGGTCTTTTTATGGTGGTTCTTCAAAGGGTAGGTTTGACATCCTAGTCAAGCCTAGGTTCAAGAAGAGGTTCTCTAATCAAATTCCTTCTAATTTTCCTAAAGCTCGTGATGATAAGGTACTAAACCTAGGTCCCAAACGCGAAAGGGTGGAAACTCACAAAATGAGAAGCCTACTTGTGCCAAGTGTGGAAAGGGTAATCTAAGTGAATTCTTAGTTTGAACGGGAAATTGTTTTGGTTGCTGCAATAGTGGACACAAGGTTAGGGATTGCCCTAATGTGAAGTGTAAAGACAAGGGTGGTGGTCAAGATCAAACAAGTGGTTCTAATGTGGATGCTCCGAACAAAAACCGCTTCTATGCTCTCCGCTGTAGAGGTGAGCAAGAAACTTCTCCCGATGTGGTGATGGTATGTTGAAAGTATTCTCTATTGAAGTATATGCTTTACTTGATTCCGGTGCTACCTTTTAAATTGTTACTCCTCTTGTACCGAAAAAGTTTGACATTTTGCGCGATATCTTGAATGAATCTTTCATGGTGTCTACCCCAGAGGGTGAGTCAGTTGTTGCAAAAAGGGTGTATAGAAATTGTCCTATAATGTTGCCCAATAGAGTTACTTATGTTGAACTAGTAGAACTTGATATGTTTGATTTTGATATCATATTTGGTATGGATTTTTTGCATGCTTGCTTTGCCTCTATAGATTGTAGAACGAGGGTGGTGAAGTTTAACTTTCTAAATGAGTCCGTTTTAGAATGGAAGGGGGGAAATTCTATTACTAGAGGTCGTATCATTTCTTGTTTGAAAGCTTTTATAAGGATCACTAAAGGGTGTTTATATCATATAGTAAGAGTCCAAGATTTAGACTTCGAAATTTCTCCCATTGAGTCCGTCCCCGCAGTGAGGGAATTTCTTGAGGTCTTTTCAAATGATCTTCTCGGTATTCCTCGCGAATGGGAAATTGATTTTTGTATCGAGTTGTTACCAGATACAAATCCCATTTGAATTCCTCCTTATCGTATAGCTCCGGCCGATTTGAAAGAGTTGAAGGCTCAACTCAAAGATCTACTAGACAAAGATTTCATTAGACATAGTATTTCTCCATAGGGTGCTACGGTTTTGTTTGTGAAGAAGAAGGATGGTCCCCTTAGAATGTGCATTGATTATCGCCAACTCAATACAGTCACTATCAAGAACAAGTATCCATTGACTTGAGATCGGGGTATCACCAACTAAGCGTGAGAGACGAGGATATACCAAAAACAGTATTACGAACTAGATATGGTACCCTTTTATATGAACCTTAATGTGAATTAATCTATGAGAACTAAGGCTAGCACAGAGTGAGTATGGGCAAGGGGGAGTAGTTCTAGTTAAGAAAGAGACTAGAATGCTTAGTACGCCCTTCATATTCCTTAAACATGCACCTACATGGGGTGTCTATGTTCTACTATTGGCAAGTAGAACACCTCATCGGAGTAGGATAGAACTCCAGATTCCATGCTTTGCTACCATGGTCTATGTCGGTTGTTTCCTATTCTCATCATATGGGATACCCACTAGCATTAGAGAAGTTCTATGAAGTTTAGGTGGTGGTATGGGACGCTACTTAGACATTGCACAATAGGCTTTGAAGATGTTAGTGAGAGTCCCTAGGTCTTCTTTAAGACCATTATGTGAATGTCCTTATGTGATGAATGACTCTTAAATGAACTTAGTAATGTAATGAATTAAGATAGGAAAGCATGTTAATTGTATAAGTTCCTTTCTAGAGTAATTAAGGGTTGTCTAGTTAAGGTGTGAAGGGGGCAAGGGAATGGTCACTTCATCTCTTATTTAGATGAGTCTTAATAAAGATTCTAGTTAGTGAATATGATTTGGTTATGTGGACATGATCCTAACTTAGGAATGTCTTAAGGATTATTTAGGTAATCTTGAAGAGGTCAATCATGGACGTTATCTTCTTGAGTTACTTGAGTAGGTCTTTGGATAACCTTTGAAAGGACAATGTCATGTTTGATGTTTACTATTGTATTAAGTAAGAATGATTCTACCGTAGGTAGTCTATAGGATCCATTGGGTGTGTGTGATAGGGATTGTATGGGCGGTCGCTCCACACTCACTCAAGTGAACCTTGGAATCACCTTTGGTAGGAGGATCTTATGTTTTGTATGTTGATGTATTGTAGGTGTGTATGTGTCTCATTATGAGTAATCTTAAGGATCGTTTAGGCAGATCTAGAGAGGGTGTATGGGCGGTCTCTCTTTATGTGACTTAACTGAATAATAGGATAGCTTTAGTGAGAAGACGACATGCTAGAAGGTCTGTTTGGTGAAGGACTAAGCACTTCACTTCACTGTACGTCGATTTGAGTTACTGTTAAGTAGCTTTAAAAATTATGTTATTTCGTTTAAATGATTTCTTATGTGTTTCTAAGTTGATAAATGTTGTTCTTATGTTACTATGCGATGAACGATACAATAGGCTTGTATGAGACTTCTGAGAGGTCGAATATGCCGGTCGCAATCCAACATTGCACCCTAACTTCTAGGGTGTACTTGAGGGTCGTGACACAATAGACACTCACCATAATGTTTCTTGCCACAAGTGGAACATGTAGGTTTGACATTTTGAGAACCACCTCCTTTCTCAAACTTCACCCTAAGATCACCAGGTTCACCTTGAGTTTGAGCCCTCTTTTTGAACCTAGGTTGCCCTTGATCACTTGCACCACTTCTTTTCATGTTTCTAGACATCCTCCTAAGTTTCGACTCTCTATCGATTGGTCATACACCATGAGTCTAGATAAGTTCATATCATCATGTATCATACCCGTACGACATTCCTCCCTCACTAGATCGGCGAAACCTATCACTAAACGACTCATTTCATCCCTTGGATTCAACACTAGGGATGGTGCATAACTACACAATGTTGACAACTTCAAAGAGTATTCCTCAACAATGATATTGCCTTTCTTGAGATTGATAAAGTCCTCTACCTTAACCTCTCTCCTCTCACGACGAAAGTACTTACCTAGAAAAACTTCCTTAAATTATTCCCACTCAATGGGATCCGACCCCACCGGCCTATTATCCTTCCATTGAGTGTACAATATTTGAGAAACATCCCGCAATTGATACAAAGCCAACTCCGCCTTCTCCCTAGATGTAAACCCCATACCACTCAACACCTTGTACACACCATAAAGGAACTCTTGGGGATCTTCACCTACCTTAGAGCCAAGAAAGATCGGAGGATTCATCCTCACAATATCTCTCAACCTAGAGGTCATTGTGCTCTCCACAACATTCACCCTAGGCACTAAACTCAAATTAGCTTGAGTACTTACGGCTCGGGCTATAGCAATCAAAGCCTCTCTAATCTCCCTATTAGACATCTCCGGATATTCCACCGGAACCTCATTACCTCCTTCTACATTAGGAACATGATCACCTTGGGGAGGCACTTGAGAACCTTGAGAACCTTGGACTCCTTGACCATCTTGAGAAAGTTTCTCAACTTGCTCAACTTGAGGAGGAATCTCCTCATTCACCCTCTCCTCTTCCAACCTTCTAGCGGCCATCCTTCTAGTATTCATATTCTAGAAACACAATGAAACACATTAAGAAGAATACTCATAACATTTACTCTACCGCACGACATAGGTGTAGAAAAGAAGGGAAACTCTATCTTCTTATAGCCTCTCGCCCATACATGTGTCGTGACTCACACCGATGGTCGATACTCTACTGGACGTGACTTGAAGAGACTTTTTGATTCCTAAGACTACTTTCACAACCTATGCTCTGATACCAATCTTTTCACATTCCAAGACCACACCCTAGAAGTTAGGGCACAATCTCGAATTGTAACCGCCGTACTCGACCTCTCGGAGGTCTTATACAAGCCCTTTCATAGCATTCATTGCATATACATAGTGAAAAATATTGCGAAATTAAAACTTTTCAAAAAACATATCATAGTCTTTAAAAAATCTTTCATATAAAAGTAATAGGAAATACTAAGTCTCAATCTCATCATCTTAGACACAAGAGTACTTGGGACACAGCCCATACGAATTGGAAAATATAGTACTACTAATAGGTCTATTACAATACATCAATAAGAAACATAAAAGCCATATATGCCCTTGAGTCAAATGAGGACATACTTCAACTTCTCTTGAATGATGCTACGGTCCAAGTCTTGCTTCTCAAATGATCCTCACCTACCAAGAACTATATAGATAGATAAATGCATGGAATTAGTACAACCACATGTACTAAGTATGGCATAATGCATAAAAATCATGAAAACGGACATTTATTGGAAATATGCATCTTTTCATTTAAATATCGTAATATAATCATAAGAACAATATTTATCAACTTAGAAGCACATAAGAAATCATTTTAACGAAATAACGTAATTTTTAAAGCTACTTAACAGTAACTCAAATTGATGTCCAGTGAAGTGAAGTGCTTAGTCCTTCACCAAACAGACCTTCTAGCATGTAGTCTTCTCACTAAAGTTATCCTAAGATTCACTTAAGTCACAAAAATAGAGACCGCCCATACACCCTCTCTAAATGTGCCTAAACGATCCTCAAGATTACTCATAATGAGACACATACACACTTATAAGACATAAAACACATAACATATAAGATATGACATTTTCCTTACCAAGACCATTAAAAAAAACATACTTAAGTACTCCTAGAAGAAAACGCCCATACACCCTCTTCAAGGTTACCTAAATAATCCTTAAGACTTCCTAAGTTTAGGTCATGTCAAACATAACAACCAACTTCCCTAACTAGAGTCATTCTCAAGACTTCCATAGATAGGACATGAAGAGATCATCCCATATGCCCTCTTCACACTTTAGCTAAGGAATCCTAAAGTGACTTTAGATTAGGTACTCATGCATTTACATACTTTCTAACATAAGTCATTAATTTATTAGTTCATCAAGAGACACTTACCACATAAAGGACATTCAAGTAATGGTGTTGGAGAAGACCTGGGGACTCCAACTAACACCTTAAAAGCCTATTGTGCAATGTCTAGATTTCGTCCCATACCACCACCTAAACTTCATAAAACTTCTCTAATGATAGTAGGTATCCCATATGATGAGAATAGACAATAACGGACATAGACAATGGTATCAAAACATGGAATCCGTAGTTCTATCCTACTCCGATGAGGTTGTTTTACTTGCCAATGGTAGAACTTGGACACATCAAATCTAGGCACATGGTTAAGGAATATGAAGGGCTTACTTTGTATTCTCGCCTCATTCTTTGACTAGAACTACTTTCTTTGCCATACTCACTCGGTGCTAGCCTTCGTTCTCATAGATTAAATCACATTAAGGTTCATACAATAGGGTTCCATATCAAGTTCATAACTCAATTACATATACCCTACCAAAGAAAGGTCCACTAGGGCTACCTCACTATGGAGACAAGAAGCTCATTATGACTTTCCTAAGGATTGATATGATTCCATCTAAGCCAATCAACCTTAAGTCCATCATTCATTACATGAAGGATACCATTGCGGCTTTCGACTTCAAGTTTCATAACCTTTCCACTAGGTTCAACGTTTTACATAAAGCACCCTCTTATCATCATTCAAAGTCTCACCTAACATTCATACAAGACTAAGATGCTTTAGCTTCCTAAGTCATGACATCAGATATTCATTATCATCCATGCATCAAGTAAGGGACACAAGTCTACCTAAACAATCATGACTTCACTTTAGCACATATTACATGTCATTCTAGAAGAACATAGAAACAACTATTATCATATTAAAGTCATCCTATACACTACTATATCATCATCAACATACCCATTATTGACTCATACAACCAAGTAGGAAACAATCATGCATCAACTATAAGACTACACACAACACATAGTCATTAGTCTAACATGATCACCTAAATATAATCAATAGAATAACACATACTTCCACATTACTTCACATAGGTAGATATGATCATACTTCACATAATCAACTACACAAATCAATATAATACTTCAAGTAATGCCGACAAGGCCATGATCATCATAATACTTAAATAACGCCGACAATGCCACATCAATTCTCATAACACCGCCACCTTAAGTGGACCATACAAATCACAACATAATTGAAGTATAATTATTATTAAATAAAATAAAATAAGGAAGAGTACCACTACTTCATCCTCAACACTTCAATCCAATGCCAAATCACCTAATTCAATATAATAAGGCCTTTACCCATGGCCATGAACATCAATTCAATGCATAAATCATAATACTCAATGAAATATAAGTCAATTCAATATATATTTATCAATCTAAGACCAATTAGGTATCAATTGAATACAATTCTTACATCATTAGATAGCCCACAAGAAACTACACATTAATTCATAAACATTAGACCGATATAAAGTAACCCATAAATTAGTCAAAAACTAGGGTTCATCAATTACATATGTTCATAGGTTAATTAAATTAAAATCATCTTAATAACAACAATTCAATCACTAACAATGATTACAATACCCAAATAACCCTCAAAGAATCGCCAAACCCTTTATTTGGAAGTCGGGTGAAATTCCCATTTCACCCCTCACTTAACACTTAGGCTGCGCAGGAGAACAACACCATTGACGATTGGGCAGTCGACGGACCGTTTGTCCACAAACGGACCATTCTGTCCTTCCGTCGTTGGGTTCAGAGACTCAAAAATGGTCTCTCCTCCCCCAGGATAAGTTCCAAATGACGAGACCCAACCAACGGGGCGTAGATTGACCCACTGGGCGTCGAATGCCTCCGTGGTTTGGGCTGTCTTGGGCAGCCTTGGCACCAATTTTGGGACCTTCCTCAAGGACCCTTGGATGGTACTTTGGGATACTTTCTCGGATAATTTCAACCCAAACATGCTCGTATACAAGTTTATCATCTCTCACACGAATTTCACCCAAAATGAAAACATAAAACTCGACGAAACATGCCTAGACACACAAGATAGTTTCAAGGCACATCTTTCGAATGTCGTGGAGGTTCTTGGACGTTTGACCTCCAAACTTCACGAAACTTGACACACTGACTATATATACCATAATAACTCATTTAAATACTTCACAAAATCATGAATCACACATAAACACATAAAACCAAATACGAGGAACATAGTTGACTTAGTCATCGAACGTCTTGGTCGTCCCTTGACGTTTGACTTCCAATGAACCTAAACTCTTAGTTATTTTCTCAATACCACATTATAGACTTATTTAGGACCTTAGACCTTGCTGACAACCATGTTAGTCTCTAGTTCACCTAAGTCATTTTCACGATCTTATAGAGGGCTAACCGGCTGCGTAGCCAAGGTCTTAACAGACGTCCACGTGAAAGTTTGGATTTTTTAAAGTCGTAAATCCGGATCCCCAACAAAAATGGTGAGTTATAGCACACGATCATTGGCAAAACGGGGGGTATGTGCGCTTTGAGTCTCGTTTGACCTTGATAATAAACAGGCATGACCAATCAGCCAAGGTCTTAACGGACGTCCACAAAAAATCATAAATCCTGATTACTAATAGAGATGATGAGCTATAACACATGATCATCGTAAAAATAGGTGGTATGCGCACTTTGTGGCTCGTTTGACCTTGAAAATGGGTCGACATTGCCGGGAGGGCCAACCGGCTTCATAGTCAAGGTCTTAACGGATGTCCACTATAAATTTCTGCTTTTTTTAAGTCGGAATTCAATATCACCAACAAAGATGGTGAGCTATAGCATAATATCATCAACAAAATAGGGAGTATGCACGCTTCGAGGCTCGTTTGACCTTGAAAATGGATCGATATAGCCACGAGGGCCAACTGGCTGCATCGCAAAGGTCTTAATGGATGTGCACAAGAAATTTCGGCATTTTTGAGTTCAGAATTCCAGATCACCAACATTGATGGTGAGATATAGCACACGATCATTGGAAAAATGGGGGTATGCGCGCTTTGGGGCTTCTTTGATCACTAAAATGGGCCGTGACGGCCGTGAGGGCCAACTGGCTGCATAGCCAATGTCTTAACAGACGTCCACAAGAAATTTCGGCATTTTTGAAGTAGGAAATCTGGATCACCAACCAAGATGGTGATCTATAGCACACGATTATCGGCAAAACAAGGGGTATGCGCTCTTTGGTGGTCGTTTAACCTTAAAAATAGGTCGGTATAGCCGTGATGGCAAAACTCCTTCATAGCCGAGGTCTTAATGGATGTCCACCAAAAATTTCGGCATTTTTGAAGTTGGAAATTAAGATCTCAATCAATGATTGTGAGCTATAGGACACGATCATCGACAAAATGGGGGGTATGCATGCTTTGGGGGTCATTTGACCTTGAAAATGGGCTGGCATGGCCGTGTAGGCCAACCGGATGCATAGCAAGGTCTTAACGTACGTCCATGAGAATGTTTGGCAATTTTGAAGTCGGAATTCTGGATCACCAACAAATATGGGGAGCAATTGCACACGATCATCAGCAAAACAGGGGTTATGCGCGCTTTGGGGCTAGTTTTACCTTGAAAATATACCAGCATGGTTGTGAGGGCAAATTGGCTGCATAGTCAAGTTCTTATTGGACATCCAAGCAAAACTTTGGCATTTTTGAAGACGTAAATAAGGATCACCAACAAAGATGGAGAGCTATCACACACGATCATCGGCAAAACGGGGGGGGGGGGGGTATGCGCGCTTTGGGGCTCGTTTGACCTTGAAAATGGGTCGGCATGACTGTGCGGACCAACCGACTGTGTAGACAAGTTATTAACAGACGTCTACGTGAAAGTTTGGAATTTTTGAAGTCGGAAATATGGATCACCAATAAAATGGTGAGCTATAGCGCACGATCATCAGCAAAATGGGGGTATGCGCACTTCGAGGCTCGTTTGACCTTGATAATGGGCCAACATGGCCAATCTACTGGATAGCCAAGGTCTTAATGGATATCCTCGAGAAGCGGAAATCCTGATCACCAACAGAGATGATGAGCTATAACACACAATCATTGGTTGGGGTATGCGCACTTTGTGGCTCGTTTGACCTTGAAAATGGGCCAGCATGGCCGTGAGTGCCAACCGGCTTCATAGCAAAGGTCTTAACGAACGTTCATGAGAAATTTCTACATTTTTTAAGTCATAATTCAATATTACCAACAAATATGGTGAGCTATAGCATAAGATCATCAACAAAATGGGGGGTCTGCACGCTTCAGGGCTCGTTTGACCTTTAAAATGGGCCGACAATTGCCATGAGGGACAACCGGCTGCGTAGCCAAGGTCTTAACAGATGTCCACATGAATGTTTGGCATTTTTGAAGTCTAAAATATGGATCACCAACAAAATGGTGAGCTATAGCACACGATCATCGGCAAAACAAGGGGTATGCCCTCTTCGAGGATTGTTTGACATTGATAATGGGCCGGCATGGCCAATCGGCTGGATAGCCAAGGTCTTAATGGACGTCCACTAGAATTGGAAATCTTGATCAACATTAGAGATGATGATCTATAACACACTATCATCGGCAAAACGGGGGGTATGCGCGCTTTGTGGCTCTTTTGACCTTGAAAACGGGCCGGCATTGCCGTAAGGGCAATCCAGCTTCATAGCCAAGGTCTTAAAGGACGTCCAAGAGAAATTTCTGCATTTTTGAAGTTGGAATTCAATATCACCAACAAAGATAGTGAGCTATAGCACAAGATTATCAACAAAATGGGGGGTATGCACGCTTTAGGGCTCGTTTGACATTGAAAATGGGTCGGCATGGCTACGAGGACCAACTGGCTGCAATGCCAAGGTCTTAACGGACGTGCACAAGAAATTTCGGCATTTTGAAGTTCAGAATTCTGGATCACCAACAATGATGGTGAGCTATAGCACACGATCATCGGCAAAATGGGGGTATGCGCTCTTTGGGGCTCGTTTGAACTAGAAAATGGGACGACAGGGCCGTGAGGGCCAACCTGCTGCATACCAAAGGTCTTAAAAGACGTCCATGAGGATTTTTGGAATTTTTGAAGTCTAAAATCCGGATTACCAACCAAGCTGGTGAGCTATAGCAAACGATAATCGGCAAAATGGGGGGTATGCGCGCTTCAATGCTCGTTTGACCTTGAAAATAGGCTGGTATAACCTTGACGGCCAACCGGCTGCATAACCGAGTCCTTAATGGATGTCCACCAGAAATTTCGGCATTTTTTAAGTTGGAAATTAGGATCACTAACAAAGATAGTGAGTTATAGGTCACGATCATCGGCAAAATGGGGGGTATGCACGCTTCGGGGCTCGTTTGACCTTGAAAATGACTGGCATGGATGTATGGGTTAACCAGCTGCATAGCCAATGTCTTAACAGACGTTCACGAGAATGTTTGCCATTTTTGAAGTCGGATCTGGATACCAACAAAAATGTTGCGTTATAGCACACGTTCATTGGTAAAACAGGGGGTATGCACGCTTCGGGGCTTGTTTGACCTTGAAAATGAGCTGGCATGGCCGTGAGGGCCAACGGGTTTCTTATCCATGATCCTAACGGACTTCCACAAGAAATTTCGACATTTTTGAAGTCCGAAATCTCGATCACCATCAATGATAGGAAAGTATAGCACACTATAATTGTCAAAAGGGGGGGTATACGCGCTTCGGGGCTATAGGCCTTGAATATAGGCCGAAATGGCCGTGAGGGTCAATCGACTTCATAGGCAAGGTTTTAATGGACGTCCACAATAAATTTCAGTATTTTCCACATCGGAAATCCGACCACGAACAAAGATGGTGAGGTATAGCACACGATCATTGGCAAAATGAGGGGTATGCGCTCTTCGAGGCTCGTTTGACCTTGAAAATAGGCCGACAAGGTCGTGAGGGTTAATCGAATGGATATCCTAGATATTATTAGACGTCTATGAGAAAAAAATGCATTTTTGAAGTCGGAAAGTTAGATCACCAACAAAGATGGTGAGCTATAGAACACGATCATCGGCAAAATGGGGGGTATGCAGGCTTCTGGGCTTGTTTGACCTTGAAAACGGGCCGGCATGGCCGTGATGACCAACCGGATGCATAGTTAAGGCCTTAACAGACATCCACAATAAATTTTGCATTTTTAAATTTGGAAATTTGGATCACCAACAAAGATGTGAGCTATAACACACGATTATTGGCAAAATGGGGGATTGCATGCTTCTGGGCTCGTTTGACCTTGAAAAATTGGCCAGCATGGACATGAGGGCCAACCGGCTTCATAGTCATCGTCTTAACGGATGTCCACGAGAAATTTTGGAATTTTTGAAGTCGGAAATCTAGATCACCAACAAATATGGTGAGCAATAGCACACGATCATCAACAAAACGGCGGGTATGCGCGTTGCGGGGATTGTTTCACCTTGAAAATGGGTTGGCATGGCCGTCAATGCAAAACGGATGAATATCCAAGGTATAACAGATGTCCACGAGAAATCTCGGTATTTTTGAGTCCGAAATCTGGATCACCAACAAAGATGTGAGCTATAGCACACGATGATCAGCAAAACGAGGGGTATGCACGCTTCGGGGCTCGTTTGACCTTGATAATGGGCCGGCATGGCTGTGAGTGCCAATCGTCCGCATAGCCACGGTCCTAACAGAACTCCACGAGAAATTTCATCATTTTTTAAATCGGAAATATGGATCACCAACAAAGATGGTGAGCTATAGCACACAATCATAGGGAAAACGGGGGGTATTCCCGCTTCGGGGCTCCTTTCACCTTGAAAATGGGCTGGCATGGCTGTCAGGGAAAAACGGTTGCAGAGACATGGTCATAAAAGTCGTCCATGAGAAATTTCCGCATTTTTATGTCAAAATCCGGAGCACCAACAAAGATGGTGAGCTATAGGACACGATCATCGGCAAACCGAGGGGTATGCGCGCTTCGGGGCTCATCTGACCTTGAAAATGGGCTGGCATGGCCGTTAGGGCCAACCGACTGCATAAACAAGGTCTTAATGGACGTCCACCATAAAGTTTGGCAATTTTGAAGTCGGAATTCTGGATCACCAACAAATATGGGGAGCAATTGCACACAATCATCAGCAAAATGGGGGTTATGCACGCTTCGGGGCTAGTTTTACCTTGAAAATTGGCCGACATGACCGTCAGGGAAAACTGGATGCATAGTAAAGGTCTTAACGTACATCCACGCGATACTTTGGCTTTTTTGAAGACGTAAATATGGATCACCAACAAAGATGGTGATCTATCGAACACGATCATCGGCAAAACGGGGGGTATGCGCGCTTCGGGGTTTGTTTGACCTTTAAAATAGTTCGGTATAGCCGTGAAGGCCAACTGGATACATATCCAAGGTCTTAATGGACGTCCACGAGAAATTTTGGTATTTTTGAAGTTGGAAATCCAGATCACCAACAAAGCTGGTGAGCTATAGCAAATGATTATCGGCAAAACGGGGGGTATGCACGCTTCAGGGCTCGTTTGACCTTGAAAATAGGCCGGCATGGCCGTGAGGGACAAACGAATTCATATCCAAGGTATTAACGGATGTCCTCGAGAAATTTCAGCATTTTTGAAGTTGGAAATTTGGATTACCAACAAAGATGGTGAGCTATAGCACGCGATCATCGACAAAACGGGTGGTATGCGCGCTTCAGGCCTCGTTTTACTTTGAGAATGGGACGGCATGGCCGTGAGGGTAAACTGTTTGCATAGTCAAGGTCTTAACAGACGTCCATGGGAAAGTTTGGCATTTTTGAAGTCGTAAATCTGGATCACCAACAAAGATGGTGAGCTATAACACACCATCATTAGCAAAACGGGGGGTATGCGCTCTACGAGGCTTATTTGACCTTGAAAATGGGCCGGCATGGTTGTGAGGGACAACCTGTTGCATAGCCAAGATCTTACCGGATGTCCACGAGAAATTTTGGCATTTTTAAAGTTGGAATTCCAAATCATCAACAAAGATAGTGAGCTATAACACACGATTATCGGCAAAATGGGGGGTATGCACGCCTCGGGTCTCGTCTGACCTAAAAATGGGCTGTAATGGTCATGTGGGCCAACCGGCTGCATAGTCAAGGTCTTAACGGACGTCCACGAGAAAGTTTGGAAGTTGTGAAGTCAGAATTCCGGATCACCAACAAATATAGGGAGCAATAGCACACGATCATCAGCAAAATGGGGGTTATGCACGCTTCGGGGCTAGTTTTACCTTGAAAATTGGCCGGCATGGTTGTGAGGTCAAACTGGATGCATAGTCAAGGTCTTAACAGACATCTACGCAAAAGTTTGGCATTTTTGAAGACTTACATCCGGATCACCAACAAAGATGGTGAGCTATAGCATACAATCATCGGCAAAACGGGGGGTATGCGCGCTTCAGGACTCGTTTGACCTTTAAAATGGGTCAGCATGGACATGAGGGCAAAGTGGATGCATAGCCAAGGTCTTAACGGATGTCCACGAGAAATTTTGGTATTTGAAGTAAAGAAATCCAGATCACCAACAAAGCTGGTGAGCTATAGCAAACGATTATCGGCAAACGGGGGGTATGCACACTTCGGGGTTCGTTTGACCTTGAAAATGGGCCGGCATGGACGTAAGGGCCAACTGGCTGCTTATCTAAGGTCTTAACGGACGTCCACGAGATATTTCGGCATTTTTGAAGTCGGAAATTCGGATCACCAACAAAGATGGTGACACACCCGGAAATTTCCATGACCTATACTAGAGACTAATATGTTTAATAATGATGGTTTTAGACATAAATAAGTGTAAATAACTTGTTTGAGAAGTTTCGGAGCCAAAGGATTAAAGAAAGGCCTTAACGTCCGGAAACTAGCGAAATTCAACTATGTTGATGTCCCTATGTTTGGGAAAGGTTTCAGGGGGTAAAGTGAAGTATAAGACTTGTAAAATGACTTTGGATAGGTAGAATGTAGAATTGAGAGTCTAATCATCTGATAACGACACCCAAGGACCACCAGAAGTGACCTTGGAAAGGACCCCAACATGGGTGGGCAGGCTGCCAAAGAAGTTTGCGAAAGTCAAGAATCGGAGTCTACTGTGAAACATGCAGCCTACATGGACCTCAATGCCTCAAATTATTTTTGGGAAATAAAGTCTGTGTTGGCCCCACGACGCGGAGCCACATCCCAGATTCGTAAAATGTCGTATTTTGGGTGTTTTGACTTTAAAAATAAACCTATTAAGTGAGGGGTCTTTTGGGTAATTTAGTGGGAGACTATATAATGTATTAGGGTCAGTTTTAGGTCAATTTTATCACTCAAATAAAGTCCCACAAATTGAAATAAAAAATCTCTCTCGCTCTCTCCCCCCCAAATTCTCTCTTCCTCCAAAACTCCATTGATGAACATTAGAGATCCAACAAGAAGATCAAGCCTCCAAGTTTTTCAACTCAATTTCGTGGCTATCTTATCTATAAGGTATGGTTTCTTTTACTCTTGGGAATCCTTTCCCCAATAGGTCCTTCAAAAGATGATTTCTAAGTCCCACAAAACAAGATTTTTTCTCCTAACATAGGTTTTATTTCTAAAATAAATTTGTGAGTTAATTGTGATGAATTAATGATGTTTAAGTATGAATTAATGGTTAATTGATGAATTCCTATGAAATTTCCGTTGAACCATGTCTTTCCCCTAAATCCCTAATTTCTTGGATTGATTAAGGTGAATTGTTGAGGGTGATGAACATGTTACTTGTTTACTTTGATTTTAGTTATGTTAATACTTCATGAATTGCTCTATTTCATATGTTGGTTGTGAGTTCTTTGGTATTTAAGTATGAAGTCCCACGAAGGGCAATGATGTATGATCTTGATTCTCCTTTGATCTTAATTATGCAAAGTGAAATCTACTTATGTGATAATTATGCTACGGTTAATTGTGTTTGTAACAACCCTAAAATGAATAAGATAAGAAATGCTTAATGTGTCAAGAATGCTTACGATTAGACTAGGGTTCACACGGATTGATGCGCGTAGAACCAGACCTCGGAACCCTTGCTAAAGCCAAGCCAACTAATTTGGGGAGTTAGTTGAGCTTGGAAAGGTTGGGACCAACCATGTAGGGCTCTCGAATATGAAGATTTACTCGAAGAAGTCTTTATCGGACTTAAAAAGAGGAAATCTTAAGTTTTGAGGGTCTAGGGGTAAAATGGTCTTTTACCAGGCTAAGGGTAATATCGTAATTACCCTATATATATATATAATTATTTAATTAATAAAGTGGAGGGGCAATTTGGGGAGAGAGAGCCGAAATTGAGCTCTTGAAGTGAAGTCTTTCTCGACCCGGGTTCGAACCTAGGTGGAAGCAATGATTTAAATTGTTTTTATTTAAATTGATAAATTAATTAAATTAATTAATATTTATTAGCTGATTTAAGAAAAAGAAAATCTGATTTTTATTATTAATTATTTATTAATTTAGATATCTTATTTTGACTAAGTCTCAACTAGAATTCTAATCCTAAGGAACCTCTCTCTTTTTCACGTTTCATCCACTCTCACGATCTGCCTCTCTCCTTTTCTCTTTTCACGTTTTCTTGCCTAACAAAAGCTTAAGAACTGAAAACAGAACCAAAGTTCTTCACACTTGAAGAACTCACAACGAAAATTACAAACAATCAACTAATCAAAAATGTTACACAAGAGGGAGGATTATTCCGTCGAATTGGTGTTGAAGTTGAGGGGATTTGGACGTGATTATGATGGTGATTCCTTGCAGCAACTTTGAGTGTTGAACAACACCAAGAACAGGTATGGGGTTTCTCTCTTGGAATCCTTTCTCCAAGAGGTATTTCTTTCTACAAAAGTCAATGTATGAAACTAGGGTCGTCCCCTTGAATGTTGAACTCCTTGTCCCTAATCTCCTTCCGATTTCAATCTAAATTAGTTTATAAATCATGTTGTTGGTATGATTGCTGGTAGTTAAGTGAGAAATATGATGTTCCTTGTGATTTTTTGTTTAAAAATAGCAAGCATGTTCAATGATGTCAACCCAAATGATGTGGTGCAATATGTAAATGTTTGTTGTTGTTGCTATCCGTTTTGAAGTCTTAAAGTGGTTGGTTTGATGGCTGAAATTAACGTGCATGAAATGTGTAATTCGTGATGTTCATATGAGGTGTATGTGACTGATTTTAAGTGGAAAAATCTAAGATAAAACAACAATGAATCAACACCTAAGAATGTGTTAAACGAATCGTGAAAGTACCTCAAAACGAATGTATGAATGTTGTTAAGTAAAGGCTAGAAAATTTAACTAAATTCCAGCATTTGGTGATGAGGTTTAGGTCAAAAAGGGTGCATTATGTGCTGTATAAAAATGCAAGAAAAATCAGTGAGGTCAGCAGGGTATGAACCCGATACCTCACCTTGCTAAGCTACAAAAAAAATGAAAATAAAGAAATGGGGTTAAGGGGGATCGAAATGGGGTCTACTGGTTGAGAAAGGAGAGAACAACAATTTAAATAAATAGATGGGAGGCGTGGGAATCGAACCCACGACCTCCAGGCAGTGCATGAAAGAAAAAAATTAAAGAAAAGAAAATGTGAGGCGTGGGAATCGAACCCACGACCTCAAGGCTGGAAAAGAGAAGGGCGAATTAAATAAGAAAATAAAGTGAGGCTGTGGGGGCTCGATCCCACAACCTCACTGCCAAACGCCTAGCTAAGTCAATTTTAATTAAAAATAAAATAAGGAGGCTGTCGGGGTTCGAACCCACAACCTCACAGCCCTAGCGAAATTAAAAATAAAATAAGGAGGCTGTGGGGGTTCGAACCCACAACCTCCCAATTCCCAGCGAAATAAAGAGTAAAATAAAAGAGGCTGTGGGGGTTTGATCCCACAACCTCTTGGTCTAGGCGAATTGGTCAAAGCAAATTTTAAATGTAAAATAAAAAGGGGTTGTGGGGGTTCGATCCCACAAACCTTCGTCCAAATTAAGAGGAAAACCCAAGGAGAAAAAAATAAAGATAGAATGTTGATGTTGGGGTTCGATCTAGGGTCCGAATGTCATGAAGACTAAAAATAAAGTCAAGGAAAAATGTAAGTATTGTCCAAGTGGTTCGAACTTGGGTTCCCTTGCCCAAATTTCTGTATTGATACATAAGTCATACGTGAATTAAATGTTCAAGAATAATGCCACCTACTTAGATCGAAATCAAGATCTTGGCATATATACAAGATACATAAGTCTTGTACGACATAATCTTAGGAAGATATGAGTCACTTAACGAACTATGAATGAAGCCTCATGGCTTGTATGTATAGGCCCATAAGTCTAGCATACATTTTAAAATAAGTGAACCTAAGATATATGTAATGTAATGAAGAAACCCTTGAATTGGTTAAGTACGAGTGTAAAACACACTAAATGGCCAAGTGCATTGGCATACGATGAAATTATTATTATGTAATGAAATCACGAAACCCTAGAAGGGTTAAGTAAGAATGTGAAACGCACAAATGACCAAGTATATTGGCATATGATGAAATGAACATTCACGTAAAATGGGGTGAGTAATTATGAAGAGAAAATGTGCTAATGTTAATGAATGTGGTGACAACATGATATGAGGATAATGTAAAAGATGAGAATAATCTCAAATGAGCCTAAGTAAATGTTACCAAAACGTACTCACCTATGAGAGTGTAAATTTAATGAAGAGACCAGTCTCTATGAACACTATAATGAAAGTATTGAGATTAACGCACTTAATACTAATGATGAGATGAGAAATCATCTATTGAGCTATGATGTCCTCATACTAGAAGCCAGCTTCCATGACGTATGAGTTGAATGTAATGGAACTTTATACTAAGCACCGATAGACTAGCTATGAGCGGTGATGCCTTCTTTCGGGAAGTGCGGAGGTTCACGTAACTCTTATGAGGTGAGATTGTCCGGCTTGCCGTGTATGGGTCTCCTTATATCTCCTGGTCTTCGAACCTATACTGCCAATATATGGATCTAGCGGGGTTCAATTCCCATGTACGCTAGCATGTTTTGGCTCACTTTGGCCGGTGATTCCACCTCTTTTCGTAGTGGGGTTTCACGACACTGGATTTTATGATGCTCAAATGATCTATGTCGGTTAAAGTTAAAGTTCCCAATGAATGAATGAGGCCAGCCTCAAATGATGCACATAATAAAATGAACGATACCAAAGGTGTTAGGATAGGATAATCAAGAGGTGAGCTAGACTCAAGTAATGACACTAGGTTATTCTTGATCATTGCACAACAACCCGATGAGAGTCTTAAACTACATCCTAGGTATAGCTGGTGTTTACACTAGCTTATGAATGAATTAAATGAAGTACGTATTAATGAATGAAGCAGACTCTGTGTTTGCTAAAGAAGGCTCCCTAGTTGAGGTCCCATATGTTGAGCCCTCATTTTGGGAAGTCTTAATGTCAAGTCCATGATTCCAAGGTCTCATGGCATATGAATGAATTATATGAAAGATGTTATGTGCTATATGTAATATGATATGTGCTACGTGTCAGATGTTATGTGCTGTGTGCAATATGATAAGTATGATGATGCATGTTACTCTCATGGCATGACTTTCCTAATCCAAATTTCGAAAGCTCACTGACTTTTCTAATCCAAATTTGGAAAGCTCACTGACTTTCCTAATCCAAATTTGGAAAGTTCACTATCTTTCCTAATCCCAATTTGGCAAGTCCACTGACTTGACTTTCCTTAATCATGTTGTTAGGAAAGAGCTATCCTTTCTCCTGCATGTCCTTGGTGTGTGCTTGCATATACCCATACTTAGTACAAGTGTGTACTAACCCTATACAACTCTACAATTTTAGGTGCAGGCACAGGGTGACGCTAGAGCGTACAGGTTGACGTTGCAGCTATCCGGAAGTGGAGCTTTCATCCGGACTTGGTAGGCCCTCATGCTTTCGAGGATGTCTACCGTTACTATCTAGTTTAGATATAGGCTTTAGCTAGTGGAGCATGTTCCACTAGTGTTTCTTTCCATTTTTATTTCAGATAATGTATTAGTGCCATTTTGGCAATTATACATTTATTACAGTATTGCACTGTTTCTTTCATTTGATTATCTCTATATTATAAGGTTGATTTGTGAACGCCCATGATGTTAAGCTTAAAATGTTTAGCATGAAATAATAAAACAAAAAGTTCAAATTTTGCACTAATATTAACCTAGATGAAGAAAGAATGACGTAAGTAGGCTTGTGTGCGACCTCTCAGTGGTCAACGACGCTGGTCTCGTCTGGGGTCTAGATTCCAGTCGTGACAGTGTTTTTGTGATGTTGGTGACAAGGATCCCTCATCCCTAACCCTATATTTATGAATTGTCTATGAATTATGTAATTATGTTATGATGTGATCATTATATGATTGATTGTAGTTTCTCATGATTATAATGTTGTGTCTAAAGTGAATTTTTAGATCTCACTTGTGATCACCTATGAGCTATTATGATAAGATATTTACTTAAAGGTCTAAAAGATACTAATGTGAACTTGTACGATGTTATATGATGATTACTATAGGGAGTAATTGCTTAGCACCGAAAGGGCATGTAAATGAGATGGAGGTCTCACGTTAGTAAGTTCGACCTCCCACATGGGTTTCTTCACGACTAGTAGTGGGGATTCCCAAGATATGTTTTGTCTCATGAGATGGAAACCTTCACAATTAGTAGTGAAGGTTTCTAGAAACAATCTCCTTGTCCCTTAACTATGTGCCCACATAGTACTCTAGCTTAGTTGATACACCTAGAATAGCTATGTACGAATGGTTCCACCTTAGGAAAGTGTTAACCCTCTCCTTTTGGTGTTGGAGTAGAACACCGGATTCCATGTAACTCACATGGTGTCATGTCGGTTATGGTACTTATTTCCCTAAAGTAATGGTATGAACACGTTATGTATGTGAACTTCTATTATGGTTGTCTTAAAGGTTACTACATAGTGTGTGGGAGCATATGGGACTTCTCTTATACAATGCACATGTGGGATCCTATAGGGTGATGCTAGTAGTGTTCTATTATGATTATGATTATGTTTATGATTATGTTGATAAGCTATGGCTAGTATTGGTATATAAAGCATGTTATACATGAGAATATGTTGTAAGTATGAAATGGGTTGTTTAATGTGATACTTAGCTTTGAATACGGTTATGGGTTTTATTCTTGGCATTGCACAAGTGTTGCTTGACATACTTATATGTTGATATGATTATAATGTTCCTTATATGTGTATATTAAATTGTTGGTCATTGTGTATAGTTTTGACTGAATGGTGCCTTTTCTCATGCATTAGCAATTTTATGCATAGGGACCATACTTAGTATATGTGGTTTGTACTAACCCATTTTTCTTCCCTTTTTCCCCAAACATTGTAGGTTTGGGCCGTTGAGGTATCATTTAGGCTAAAGCAAGAAGACTTTGACTAGACTCTCCAGGTTTTGGTATGCCCTCTAGTTTGAGGATGCTACCACACACTCTAATTTAATAGTACTTGTATTGTCTACAAGACATTCATTTCATTTCTATTGTTGAAGATGTTGATGTAAGCCCTATGTGGCAACTATGGATTTGTATAAGGGCTTTGACCGGATTGTTTGATTTCGTTTAGATGGTTGATATGAGACAAAGTATTAGACTAAATTCCTATGCATTGTTATGGTGTATTGCAAGAAGCTTATGTATGCTTTCTATGTAGAGGTCTATGTAAACCTCCATGCTATATAAGCAAAAGTTTTAATTTTCCCGCGATTTTGACTTATGATTTGCTATGACGAATGCTAGGAGGCTTGTCTTAGTCTTCATAGAGGACGACGACGCCAGTTACACCCAAGGCGTACTTTGGGTCATAACAAACTTGGTAACAGAGCATGAGGTTACATCTTTTTAGGATTGATGTCTCATTAAACCATGTCTATGTAGTGTCTTATTCATAATTGTGAAGCACGCCACACTTATGAATGAGAGACTATGTGATGCTTAGGAACTTTCACTCTCTTGTTATTCCTTACTCGTGCCTAAGAGTCTTAACTCTATCTAGTCCTTTGTTCTAAATTCTTTATTTGTGTTTATAGGCAATGAGTACAAGAAGTAACAACGCTCGAAGGGCCAAATGGGAGAATTTGAATGAGGCAGTTCCCCCTCAAGATCCTTAAGACCCTCAAGTTCCTATTGAAGAAGGGGCTATGTCTAATGTTGAGATAAGGTCGGCCAGTCATATCTTGACTCAAGTGTTGGCTACCTAACTTTCTACGATACAATGGTGCAAGTGAACACCAATGCTAATACCACCGCTTCAAGGATTAGGGACTTAACAAGGATGAATCCCCCTACTTTCTATGGTTCAAAGGTGGAGGAGGACCCACAAGGGTTCATTGATGAAGTGTTTAAAGTTATTGATGCTATGGGTGTTTCTTCTCAAGAAAAGGCGGAACTAGCCGCCTACCAACTCAAAGATGTAGCTCAAATGTGGTATGAGCAATGGAAGGATGAGAGGCCGGTTATAGAAGGTCAAATTACTTGGGGAGTTTTCAAAACGGCTTTCCTTGACAGGTTCTTTCCATTGGAACTAAGGGAGAGGAAAATGCAAGAATTCATTAACCTTCGTCAAGGGGGTATGAGCGTGAAGGAGTATAGCCTCAAATTCACTCAACTATCAAAGCATGCTCCTACTATGATTGTGGATTCTAGGGCCAAGATGAACAAATTTGTCATGGGGATATCCGATTTTGTTTTTAATGAATGTAGGTCAGATATGTTGATTCCTAGCATGGACATATCTTGTCTAATGGTTCATGCCGAGCAAATTGAGGAACAAAAGCTTAAGCAAGTTGGTAGGGAGTTGAAGAAGGTGAGAACCGAAGAGGGGAATTCTTCTAAGAATAGGTATGAGGTTCAGGAAAAACCAAGGTTCAAGAAGATGTTTTCCAATCAAGGATCTTCTAGTGCTCCAAGGTCCAATAAGAGTAAGGTGACTACTCCCAAGCCCCAAGAGGGAAAATGTAGTCGTTCTTATGTTGATAGGTCTCTTTGTTCTAAATGTGGTAGAAGGCATGATGGAAAGTGTCTTGTGGGCACGGGTAATTGCTATAATTGTGGGAAGAGTGGCCACATGAAGAAAGATTGCTCTGTGATGAAGACTCAAGGAGGGGAAAATGCTCAAGCTCAAGCAAGTACTCAAACCCGGATGCTCCTACGAAATATCTCTTCTAAGCTCTCCAATCCCGAAGTGGTAAAGTGAGCTCACCGGTATATTAAAATTATTTTCCTTTGATGTGTATGCTTTGTTGGATCCGGGAGCTACGTTTTCATTTGTGACTCCTCTTATATCCATGAAATTTTATATACTACCCGACATCTTAGATGAGCCTTTCTCGGTTTCTACCCCGGTGGGTGATTCCACAGTGGTAAAAAGAGTCTATACATGGTGTCCTATTTCCTTGAAGAATAGAGTTATGTTGGTTGACTTGATAGAACTTGATATGCTAGATTTCGATATTATATTGGGAATGAATTGGTTGTATGCTTGTTTTTCCTCTATTTTTTGTAGGTTGAGGGTAGTCAAATTTCAATTTCCAAATGAACCCATTTTTTAGTGGAAGGGAGGAAACTCAAATCCTAGGGGTAAGATCATCTCATGTCTAAAGGCTAGCAAGTTAATTGCAAAGGGTTGTCTCTATCAGATAGTAAGAGTAATGAATCTTGAATCCGAAGTCCCTCCCATAGAGTCGGTACCCGTATTAAGGGAATTTCCGGAGGTATTTCTAGATGATCTCCCCGGAATTCCTCCCGAACGGGATATTGACTTCGGCATAGGTCTATTACCGGATACTCAACCTATTTCCATCACTCCTTATCGGATGGCCCCGGCCGAGTTGAAAGAACTAAAGGCTCAACTCAAAGATTTGCTAGATAAGGGTTTTATTCAACCAAGCATATCTCCATGGGGTGCCCCGGTATTGTTTGTGAAGAAGAAGGATGGGTTTTTGAGAATGTGTACGGATTATCATCAATTGAACAAAGTCAACATAAAGAATATGTACCCGCTCCCTAGGATTGATGACCTATTTGATCAACTCCAAGGAGCTAGCTACTTTTCAAAGATTGACTTAAGATCGGGTTATCACCAACTTAGTGTGAGGGAGGTTGATATTCCAAAAGTAGAATTTTGAACAAGATATGGTCATTTTGAATTCCTTGTTATTTCATTTGGCCTAACAAATGCCCCGACGACTTTCATGGACCTCATGAATCGAGTGTTTAGAAAGTATCTTGATTTTTTGTGATTGTCTTTATTGACGATATTTGTATATACTCAAGGAGTGAGGATGATCATATGGATCATTTGAGAATAGTGTTGCAAGTTCTCAAAGATAACCAACTTTTTGCTAAGTTTAGCAAGTGTGAGTTTTGGTTGAGGTCGGTAGCTTTTCTTGGTCACGTTGTTTCTAATGAAGGGGTTGAGGTCTATCAGAGAAAGACGAAAGTGGTCAAAAGTTGGCCTAGACCTTTGAGTCCTACCGACATTTGGATTTTTCTAAGGTTGGCCAGATACTATCGGAGCTTTGTTGAGGTATATTCATAAATCGCATCTCCATTAATGGCTTTAACCCAAAAGAAGAACAAATTTGAATGGTCGAAATCATGTGAAAAGGGCTTCCAATTATTGAAAGATAGACTCACCTCTGCTACGGTATTGACTTTACCGGAGGGTACCGATGGGTTTGTGGTTTATTGTGATGCCTCCCGAGTGGGTCTAGGATGTGTGCTTATGCAACGTGGCAAAGTCATAGCATATGCCTCTAGACAACTCAAGCCACATGAGAAGAATTATCCAATACACGACCTTGAACTTGCGTCCGTGGTGTTTGCTTTAAATATTTGGAGACATTATCTATATGGGGTGTATGTTGACGTGTTCACGGATCATAAGAGTCTAGAATATGTATTCACCAAAAATGACTTGAATTTAAGCCAAATAAGATGGTTAGACATTTTAAAGGATTATGATATGAGTGTCCTTTACTATCCCGGAAAAACTAA
Organism: Solanum lycopersicoides; assembly: GCA_022817965.1. Lineage (NCBI taxonomy): Eukaryota > Viridiplantae > Streptophyta > Magnoliopsida > Solanales > Solanaceae > Solanum > Solanum lycopersicoides. The sequence goes on along the minus strand of CM040619.1, from coordinate 25,634,604 downwards.
TGTGGTGGCGGATGCTTTGAGTCGAGTATCCATGGGTAGTGTGACGCATGTCGAAGATGATAAGAAAGAGCTAGGAAAAGAGGTTCATAGGTTGGCCCCGTTGGGTGTCCAACTAGAAGATTCTCTAAAATGTGGTGGCATGGTTCGCCATAACTCCGAGTCGTCTCTAGTGGTTGGATTGAAATCCAAACAATACCTTGATCCTCCGTTGATGGATTTAAAGGAAATGTTCCTTAGTAAAGCTAATGAGTCCTTCTCTCAAGGGGAATATGGGGTGCTTAGGCACAGAGGAAGATTGTGTGTGCCGGATGTGGATGGGTTGAGGGAATTGATCATGGAAGAGGCTTATGGCTCTTGATATTCCATTTACCCGGGTGCCACAAAGATATATCGCTACTTACGAGAAACTTATTGGTGGAATGGTATGAAAAGGGACATAGTGGATATTGTTGCTAAGTGTCTGAATTGCCAACAAGTAAAAGCAGAGCACCAAAGGCCTGGTGGCTTGACTCAAAATATAGGCATTACCACATGGAAGTGGGAGGATATTAACATGGATTTCATTGGTTGTCTGCCTCGTACCCGAAGGCAACATGACTCGATATGGGTTATTATGGATAGGTTGACAAAGTCCACACATTTTCTTCCCGTAAAAGTCAGATATTTGGCAAAAGATTATGCCAAATTGTACCTTAAAGAAATAGTGAGATTGCATGGATCCCCTTTGTCCATCATTTCGGATAGAGGTACTCAATTTACCTCCCATTTTTGGAAATCTTTCCAAAGTGGGATTGGTACGAAGGTGAAACTTAGTACTGCTTTTCATCCCAAGACGGATGGTCAAGCAGAACGCACTATTCAAACCCTTGAAGACATGTTGAGGGCTTGCGTCATCGACTTCAAAGGTAATTTGGATGACCACCTACCTTTGATATAATTCTCCTACAACAATAGCTACCACTCTACTATCTCCATGGCATCCTTTGAGGCACTTTATCGGAGGAGGTGTAGATCCCCAGTTGGGTGGTATGAGGTAGGTGAGTTTCATCTACTTGGTCCCGATTTGGTTTATGAAGCTATCGAGAAGGTTCAGGTTATAAGAGATAGACTAAAAGCAGCTCAAAGTCGACAAAAGTCCTATGCTGATAATAGAAAAAGGGACCTTGAGTTAGAAGTAGGATATTGGGTATATTTGAAAATTTCACCCATGAAAGGGGTGATGAGGTTTGGAAAGAAAGGGAAACTTAGTCCCCGTTACGTAGGGTCGTATGCAATTTTGAAGAGGGTTGGGAATGTTGCCTATGAGTTGAAATTTCCAAATGAGTTGGCAATGATTCATCCGGTATTCCATGTATCTATGCTTAAGAAGTGTATAGGAAATCCGGTGTCCATTCTTCCTCTTGAAAGTTTGGTGTAAAGGAGGACCTTTCATATGAGGAGGTCTCGGTTGATATCTTGGATCGCCAAGTTAAGAAATTGAGAAATAAGTAGGTTTCCTCCGTAAAGGTTCTATCGAGGAACCACCTAGTTGAGGGTGCAACATGGGAGGACGAGGACGACATGAAGACCTCTATCCTCATCTTTTCCCCCTTACTCCTAGTCAATATTAAGGTTTGTAATTCCTTATATGATTATTGTGAATAATTTTGAAGTTATCATGTTTTTCTAAAATAAGTGCATATTGTAGTAGAAATTCATGCCTAAGTTGAGTTCTTGTCTTTCCATGAAATATGTTTAATATGTGGGCTTTCACTTTAGTGTGTTGTGTGCTATGAGTGTCCATGGAAGATTAAAATGGGCATAATTGATATGGTTTTGATAAGAAATCAGCATGTCAACTTTTAATGTTCATATTGAGCTCATATTGAAATGGAGAAGGTAGTACCTCCTTATGTGATATGAAAATTTGAGTTTTGTTATGGTATGTGTGGATTAAGTTCCTATTTGTTAATGCTATGTTTATATGTTGAAAAGAGTTGATATTTACTCCTATGAGATATAACTCATTATGATATTGTTGGTTGGTTGGCTGCTAGTCTTGAGTCTTTCCTCCTATAGAAAGGTTTAGAGTGTCATTCGGGGTCTAATGTTCCTAAGGTGGGAGAGTATTAACACACCCGGAAATTTCCATAATATGTTTAATAATGATGGTTTTAGACCTATACAAGTGTAAATAACTTGTTTGAGAAGTTTTGGAGCCATAAGATTAAAGAAATTCCTTAACGTTCAGAAACTAGCGAAATTCAATTATGTTGACGTCTCGATGTTTGGGAAAGGTTTCGGAGGGTAAAATGAAGTCTAAAACTTGTAAAATTAATTTGAATATGTATAATGTAGTATATAGGTCTAAACGTCCGATAACGACACCCCAAGAACCAACGGAAGGGACCTTTGGAAGGACCCCAACATGGGTGGGCAGGCTGCCAAAGCAGGCTGCGAAAGTCAAGAATCGGAGGTCTACTGTGCGATGCGAAGCCAACACGGACCTCACTTCCTCAAATTATTTTTGGGAAATAAAGTTTTGTTTGGCCCCGCGACGTGGAGCCACTTCCCTGTTTCGTAAAATGTCGTATTTTGGGTGTTTTGACTTCACAAATAAACCCATTTAAGTGAGGGGTCTTTTGGGTAATTTAATGGGTGACTATATAATGTATTAGGGTCAGTTTTAGGTCAATTTTATCACTCAAATGAAGTCCCAAAAGTTGAAATAAAAAATCTCTCTCTCTCTCTCCCAAATTCTCTCTTCCTCCGAAACTCCATTGAAGACCATTAGAGCTCCAAGAAGAAGATCAAGACTTCAAGTTTTCAACCCAATTTAGTGGATTTCTCATCTATAAGGTATGGTTTCTTTCACTCTTGGGAATCCTTTCCCAAAGAGGTCATTCAAAAGATGATTTTTGAAACCCACAAAACAACGGTTTTTCTCCTCACATGGGTCTTCTTTCTAAAATGAAATTGTGTGTTAATTGTGATGAATTATGATGAATTAATATTTTTAAGTATGAATTAATGGTTAATTGATGAATACCTATGAGTTTTCCCTTGACCCATGTCTTTCCCCTAAATCCCTCATTTCTTGGATTGATTATGGTGAATTGTTGAGGGTGATGAACATGTCACTTGTTTACTTTGATTTTAGTTATGTTAATACATCATGAATTTCCCTATTTCATATGTTGGTTGTGAGTTCTAAGTATGAAGTCCCACGAAGGGCAATGTGGTATGATCTTGATTCTCCATCGATCTTAATTATGCAAAGTGAAATCTAATTATGTGATAATGATGCTATGGCTAATTGTGATGTTGTGATGTTGGTAACAAGCATACTTCATCTCTAACCCTAGATTTATGAATTGGATATGAAGTATGTAATTATGTTATGATCTAATCATTATATGATTGAATGTAGTTTCTCATGATTATAATGTTGTGTCTAAAGTGAAAGGATAGTTCTAACTTGTGATCACCTATGAGCTATTATGATAAGTTGTTTACTTAAAGGTCTAAAAGAGACTACTGTGAACTTGTACAATGTTATATGATGATTACTAAAGGGAATAATTGCTATGTTCGAACGGTTGAACCTTAGGCAAGTGTTAACCCTCTCTTTTCGGTGTGGGGGTAGAACATCGGATTCCATGTAGCTCACATGGTATCATGTCGGTTATGGTACTGATTTCCCCAAAGTACTGGTATGAATAAGTTATGTATTTGAACTTATATTATGGTTTTCTTAAAGGTTAAGGGTATGGGACTTCTCTCACACATTGCACATGTGGGATCCTATAGGATGATGCTAGTAGTGTTCTATTATGATTATGATTATGTTGATAAGCTATAACTAGTATTGGTATATACAACATTTTATATATGAGAATATGGTGTAAGTATGAAATGGGTTGCTTAATGTGATACTTAGCTTTGGATAGGGTTATGGTGATTTATTCTTGGCATTGCACAAGTGTTGCCTGAGTTACTTATATGTTGATATGATTATGATGTTCCTTATATGTGTATATTGAATTGTTGGTCATTGTGCATAGTTTTGACTAAATGGTGCCTTTTCTCATGCATTAACGATTTTATGCATAGGGACCATACATAGTACATGTATTTTGTACTAACCCATATTTCTTCCCTTTTTCCCCAAACATTATAGGTTCGGGCCGTTGAGGTATCATTGAGGCTAAAGCAAGAAAACTTGGACTAGACTCTCCAAGTTTTGGTATGCCCTCTAGTTTGAGGATGCTACCACACACTCTATCTTAGTAGTACTTGTATTGTCTAGTAGACATTCATTTCTTTCCTATTGTTTAAGATATTGATGTAAGCCCTATGTGGAAACTATGGATTTGTATAAGACATTTGCCCGGATTGTTTGACTTCAGTTAGATGGTTGATATGAGACAAAGTATTAGACTAAATTCCTATGCGTTGTTATGGTCTACTGGGAGAAGCCTATGTATGCTTCCTATGTAGATATCTATGTAAACCTCCATGCTATATAAGCAAAAGTTTTAATTTTTCCACGATTTGGACTTATGATTTGCTATGACGAATGCTAACAGGCTTCTCTTAGTCCTCATAGAGGACGACGATGCCGGTTACGCCTAGGGGGTACTGTCACGAACCAAAAGCCCCCCAGAAGTTAGGGAGAACCCTTGGATCGTGGAAAGGGGTACCTGACCCTTTGAGGTCTCGTACAAGCCCTTTAACTATCGTTCATTACATAAGACATGAAAAGTAGTGCGGAATATGAAACTTTTCACGAATAATTTAATAAAGGAAGTCTTTCATAAATACCTAGGGAATATTATCGTCACAAGCCACCATAAAGACACCACATAATTTCATAGGGACACGTCCCTTTACATTAAAAGACAAATACATAATAAGTTTGTAAATAAGAAACTAAGAAAAGGATTATGCCCTCGAATATATGAGGACATACTTTGTCTTGAGAGGAACTTTCCCAAGCTTCACCTTCAAACCTTCAAAAGCTTCCAACCTATACTTATAAAGTACAGAAAAGTTTGGGGTTTGTACAAAACAATGTACTAAGTTTGACATATGCAAAATCATGCAAAAAGGGACATTTTAGAAAAATAAGCTTTCTTACGAAATAATTATAACATTCTTGAATTTAGAAGCAAAACAACATAAGAAACATTATTTAATACTTAAAGAAGGATTTTCATAATTTTAATCCAAGAATACAGTTTACGGTGAAGTAACCCAATTTACAGTGAACCCTTAAAGCATTACAGTGAACCATTTTTGACTTCCAAAAATAGTGAACTGCCAAGATATTGCCAATGAGGAAGTGAACTCATTTCCGTAGGAGTTTCCTAACTGAGGTTATCCTAAGTCTCTCCAATGTATGACATGAAGGAAACGTCTAAACACATCCTTCAACACACACCAAGGAGATCCTTAAAACTACCCACCATGAGCTTACTCCCCTAGGGAGAACAAGTCACCACTCAATCACAAGACATTAGAAGAACACTCAACAAAACACCAAAGACTTCCCTTTCGGAATTCCTACTTAGTGAAATGAGTAGATAGCGTCCCATACCACCACCTACCCTAAGTGGTACATTCTTATAGAGGGTTTGGGACCAAGACTTCCCTTTCGGAAGGTCCTACTTAGTGCAATGGATAGATAGCGTCCCATACCACCACCTACCCTAAGTAGTACGTTCTTTTAGAAGACTTAGTTCATTCAATTCACATAAGACTCACCAAGAGTCCCCTTTCGGAATGTCTACCTAGTGCAATGGATAAATAGCGTCCCATTCCACTACCTACCCTAAGTAGCACACTCTTTTAGAAGACTTAGTACTTTCATTACTTTTGTGGGGGGGGGGGTAGCTTAACCAGCATAGACCATGAGAGCTAGACATGGAATCCCGATATTAACCCCTATCGGATAAGGTCATACTTTTTAGCTTTTACATGGATTTCCTAATAGCTACACCTATGCAGGCATATAGTTAAGGGATAAGGAGATTGCTACTAAGTAACTCATTCTCTACTAATGAGGAGTACTAATTTCAAGAAGTACATTGGAATACAACACTCAACTCACGAAGTGTAACCACCCCTTCTTCATATCCTCTCGGTGCTAGGCATAACTCCCCACAAATTTTCAACATTATAAACAATAGGTTAAGGATAAATAGTGAGCACCACATCTCAACTCACCAAGTGTATTCATCCTCCGACCTATCTTAGAAAGCTCTTAGGATGTAATGAGGTTGCTACTAAACACTTTATCTCAACTCACGAAGAGTGTTCACCCCAAGACTCCCTTTTTAATCAACTTAGCTTCATACATTCATTTAAGTGTGTGTGTACATGTTAGCACACATTGCATATAAGCATCATTTCATTCTCATTACTTCTATACATGCTTTAGTTCTTCATTCATCAAATCACACACTTTACATACTTCACATAATCATATACTTCATTTAGGCATAATCTAGGTCAAACATGCAATTCAAGCTTCACAAAGAACAATACAAGACCCATTTTCAATATATCTTGATTTAACATATTAGACCTTCAAACCACACTCACAATACATACTAAGTAAAATCAAGTTCATCAAATAAACACCGCCACCAAGAAGGTGGACCATACCACTCGAGAGCAATTTATAACAAGTATTATACAATATAGCAACTCACCATTTAAACAAACCATCACCACCTATAACCAATTTTTCAATATTTCATTATAATAAGGCCCTTAGGTCAGTATCTAAATCGTAATATCAACACAAGAAATCCAAAGTTCATACCTTACACAAACATGTTCACTTAACCTATTTATTAAGCTAAAATTTTGAAATATGCATAAACATGAGTAATTAGATTTTTGACATTAAAATCATCAATTAATGCTATAATAAACACATTTGAATCATTAAAACACTTTTACAAGAATACCTATGGTTAGAATCAAAGATAGAAGAAAGTAGAGTTTTCAAACCCTTTTTGAAATCTTTTAGAAAGGACTCCTTGAATGGAAGATGGTTAAAGGATTGATACCATACCTCAAATGAAAGAAAACCCACTAATATTAGTGAATAAACACGTCCAAACCAGTCCTCCTAGTCCTTCTTGAGTTTTAGCTCCAATGGTGACTTTGAGAGAGTTTGTCTTTAGAGAGAGAGTTTGAATTTTGAAGTGAGGTGTCTTGTATAGGTCTAGGACTTAAAACTAATTTAATACACCTTAAAAACACTAAAAATATGGTCCTAGGGTTATAAATTACTTGGGGTGAATTTACACAAAACACCCCAAGTTGGCAGCAGATTAGACAGTCTTTGCAGGCCCCAGTTGACGCCTCTCAACGACGGACCGTCGCTGAGTCGACGTCCCGTTGATGATGGCTCGTGGTTTGGGTCTTCAACTCCCAAACGTGCAGACTTTCATGTCCAAATGACGGACCAGGTCGACGATCCATCGCCAGGTCGACTGGCCGTCGATTGGCTCGTTGATGGACACTGTTTTGGCAGTTTTTGTCTATGAGTTGGGGTCCTCTTCTAGGGCCCCTCGTGGGTCCTAGATACAGTCGTACCTGGACCTTAAACCCCTAAACTAATTCATCTAGGTCTTAGGAACATCCACATCAATTTTGTTAAAAAAGAACACGTAAAACTCACTGAAACACATCAAGACACACAAGTACTTTCTAAGGCGCACCTTTCGAACATCATGAACGTGCTTGGTCGTTTGACCTCCAAACTTAATCAAACTTCAGAAACTGCCTAAGAACACTAATTTAACTAAATTTAACTGAAAAATAATTCAAGAAACCATCACGAAGCTCTATTTCACCTTAGTTCGTTTTAGGGCATTACATTCTCCCCCACTTGGAATAACATTCGTCCTCGAATGACACTTAAACTTTAAGAACAACAAGGACTCACTTAGAATAACATAAAACATTACAATAATGATTAAAAACTCAAAATCAAAGCATCAACTAGCAAGGATCGCCATTTCACACTTTCACACACTTCGCAACATAAGCAACCTTTGCCAAACTTCACAATGTCAACATTCATTCTTAACCTTCTTTTATGGAGGAACTACCTTATACAACATTAAACATGCTCATATACAACACTTTTGCACACATTGAAACCGCAATCAAGGCAACACAGTTTTTTTTCAAAATGCAAAATTTTTACAGTGAACTGCTCACTGTATCACTGTCAAACATGCAATTTTTTCAGAAATTCAATCTTTGAGAAATTCACCAAGATGAAATGATAATATGAAGTATGAAAGTATAAAAACTCATTTCATAACATAAAAACAACAATCATAAAGAGTTAAGACTTACCGAGACCATCAAATCCGTATAAGTTCTCCTTCGTAGCCCCCATCCCATAGGAAGGGTTTTTCTTTGGAGCATTTTGATCTAGGGAAGATTTATTGACCTCTTTACCTCTTTCTTTGATGCTAGGGCAGTTCTTCATCTTGTGGACTTTTCTACCACAACTAAAACAACTATCCGTTCCGGCAAGAAACTTACCCGAATGTTGCTTTCCACAAGTAGGACACCTAGCCCTTTCAAAAGTATGGCCACCACCTTGGGAATGTTGGTTTGGAGCCCTATCCTTGTTTCCCATGGAAGAATCTTGGTGATAGAACCTCTTCAAAGGCTTTTGTGAGTAGAATCATCCGACCTAGGCCTCTTACCCTCTTGCCTTATCTCCCTAATTTTCGACTCCTCGATTTGTTGTGCATAAACCACGAGCCTAGAAATATCCATGTCATTAAGAAGCATTGCCTTACGACACTCTTTTTCCACCAAGCTAGACACTGCCATCACAAATTTGTTCATTCTAGCCCTAGGGTTGTCTACCATGGTTGGGGCATACTTACAGAGTTGGGTGAATTTGAGAGAGTACTCTTGCACACTCATTCCCCCTAGACGAAGGTTAATGAATTCAACCATATTCTTCTCCCTCCACTCTAAAGGAAAGAACCTATCTAGGAAAGCCTCTTTGAATTCCTCCCAATAAACCGGACCTCTTTCTAAGGATCTCTCACCCCTCCATTGCTCATACCACACTTGAGCCACCTCCTTAAGTTGGTAAGCGGCTAACTCCGCTTTCTCCTTAGGGGTCACACCCATAGCATCTACCACTTTGAAAATCTCATCCATGAAACCTTGTGGATCTTCATCCGCCTTAGTGACATGAAAAGTAGGAGGGTTAATCCTCATGAAATCCCATATTCTAGAAGCGGGAGTACTAGTATTAGGTTGGGGTATATCTCCTTGATTAGCTTGGGAAACAAAGTGATTATTGACGACATGAGCTTGAGCCTTCATGAGTTGGTCAAGTTCATTAGGGCATCCCTAACTCCGCATTAGTAATATCTCCTTCAACAAAAGGAGCTTGAGGCATAGGAGGAACTTGAGGCTCTTGGTTTTCCGGAGGCACTTGAGGTTCTTGAAGGGGAACCTCGTCATTCTCTCCATCTAGGAAAAAAATAGGAACTTGGTTAACACGGGGAGGAATCATCTCATTAGCTACACATCCCTCCTCCCTTCTAGCGGTCTATCTCCTCGTATTCATTTCCTATAAACACAAAGAGAAGATTTTGAGAAAATACATCTTATAGAACTCAACTCTAAGGAACAACATTAGAATAGAGAAGAAAGTAAAACTTCTATCATCCTATAGCCTCCATGGATGTGTCGCAACTCACACCAATTACCAAGATACTACTAGATGTGGCTTGAGATACTTTTATACCTTAAACTATTTCCCAAAATCTTATGCTATGATACCAAGTCTGTCAAGACCCGAAAGCAACCCGTCGAAGCTATGGAGACCCCTTCGATCGTGGCAAGGCTGTAAGACCTCGAAAATGACATAGGTTAACTAGAGCCTAATATGTTGGTATTAGTGTTATAAGGTCCTAAATATGTTTAATATGTGGTGTATAGGCAGTATCTAAAATATTAAAGGTGTTGGAAGTCAAACGTGAAGGGACGACTAAGACGTTTGACGACTAAGTCACCTAAATGTCTAAAATGTGGTTTTATGTGTTTATATGTGTTTAATGGTATTTTAAGGTTCTTAATAGAGTTATTATAGCATTTATAGGCAGTGGTTAAAGTTTCGTGAAGTTTGGAGTTCAAACGACCAAGAACGTCCAAGGCATTCGAAAGATATGCCTTGAGTCGACCTTGTACGTCTAGGTGAGTTTCATTGAGTTTTACGTGTTCGTTTTGGATGAAATTCATGTGAGAGGTGTTAAACTCATATAAGATCATATTTGTACTGGAAACGTCCGGGATATTATCCCCAAGGACCATCAAAGGGTCCTTGAGGAAAGGACCCAAAACCTGATGGCAGGCTGTCCCAGGCAGCCTTGGCGACGGAGCAGTCAACGGCCAGTCATGGCTGTGACGCCCCGTCACAAGGGTTACATAGTGGGGGCCTTGTCCAAGGGTGTAGGGGGAACCCTTTGCAAGCCAGTGGATCTTGCAACGGAGGTCCATGACGGGCCGTTGCCCCCGTGATGCCCCGTCACAAGCAGGTCGTTGCAGCCATGTCCCTGTGCGCAGATTTTTGTGCCAAGTTAGGGGTGAACTTGTAAATTCACCCCATGTCTAAATAAGAGTTTAGGCGGTTGTTTAGGGGTCTTATGGGTATTTTAATTAACTATTTAAGTGGTTAAGACCCTAGAGACTTCATTATTCTTCTAAAATCAAAAGCCAAAGTCTCTTAGAAATCTCAAAACCTCCATTGAAGACTCCATTGAAGAGGCAGCTTGGTGAGGGGTTATTGAGTGTAAAATCTTCATCAAAGTGAAGAATTATCATCCTTGAGGTATGGCTTTTGATCCTTGAAACTTATTTCATCAAGGAGCCCAATCCTCAAAGTGTTTTACAAAGTTTTCTAAAGTGAATTGTCCAATTTCGGGATTCTACCATGGGTTCTTGCATAAATGATTTCTAAACATTGAATTATGATCTAATTGATATTGTATTTATTATTTCAACATAAATTACCTATGAACCCATGTGAATTGATGAACCCTAGTTTTGACTACTTTTTGGGTTACTTGATATTAAGCTTATATTGATGAATTGTTGTGTAGTTTCTTATGGGCTTTCTAATGATATAAGAATTGCGTTCAATTGATATGTAATTGATATTATAATTTTAAACCTAGATTGAATTGATGTAGATTCATTGAGTTTTATGGTTATTGCTTTGAATTATTGTTCATGGCCATGGGTAAGGGCCTTGTGATGTTGGATTGGTTGATTTGGCATTGAATTGAGGTGTGGATAAGGGGATGAAGGTATGCTGCCCCATTTTACTTAATTTGATATTAATTATACTTCTATATTATTGTGATTGGTATGGTCCACTTATGGTGGCGCTGTTATGTCTTTTACTTGCAATTGATGTGGCCTTGTCGGCGTTACTTTATGCAATATTATGAGCATGACCTTATTGGCAATTACTTGAAGTTATGTGGCTATTTGTTTAGTTAATGATGTGAGTATGTCATTACTTATCTACATGTGAGGTTATATAGTCATGTATGTATTCTTCTAGTTATGTTGCCTTAAGTGATCATGTTAGGCTTTGACTTGACATTATGAGTGTAGTGTTAGGTTAAGTCTTGGTTATTACTACTTGATTTTATGATTCTATGTGGAGTATATTAATGGTTTTATGATGATATATAGGATGACTTGAAGATGTTAGGTTGTTTTAGAAGTATTTCTAGAATGACTTGTATTATGGGTTAAAAGTGAAGTATGTGATGTGTTGTCTTGGTTGACTTGTGTCTCTTGCTTGATGTATATATGATTATGGATATGTGATTTATTGATATAGGGTGTCATAACTCTTAGTCGTGAATAATAATATAAGTGGGACCTTAAGGATAAGAAGGTCAATCTATGTAGAACCTTGAACGTAGTGGCGAGGTTATGAATTGTGAAGTAGTTAGCCGTAATGGTATCCTTCATGTTATGAGTGATGGACTTAGGGATGTTTGGATTGAACGGGATCATATCATACCTTAGGAAAATCGCTATGAGTTTCTTGTCGCTAAAGTGAGATATGCCCTAGTGGAACTTGCTTTGGTAGGGTGAATGTAATGGGGTCATGAACTAGATAAGAGACCTATTTATATGAACCTTAATGTGAATTAATCTATGAGAACTAAGGCTAGCACCGAGTGAGTATGAGTAGGGTTAAGTGGATTCAGTTAAAGAACAGACTGAATGCTTATTACGCCCTTCATATTCCTTAACCATGTGCCTACATGGGATGTGTCCAAGTTCTACCATTGGCAAGTAGAACAACCTCATCGAAGTAGGATAGAACTTGAATTCCATGTCTTGCTATCATGGTCTATGTCGGTTATTGCCTATTCTCATCATGTGGAATACCTTTTAACATTAGATAAGTTTATGAGGTTTAGGTGATGGTATGTCACGCTATCTAGACATGCACAATAGACTTTGAAGGTGTTATGTGGAGTTCCTAGGTCTGGTCCAAAGACCATTATGTGATCCATTATGTGAGTGTCTTATGTGATGCTTTATGTAAGTGTCTTATGTGATGTATGAGTCTTAATGAACTAATGAATTAATGACCTATGTAGTAACTATGTAAATGGTTGAGTACCTAATCTAAAGTGACTTAAGCATTCCTTAGCTAAAGTGTGAGGAGGACATGAAAGGATGGTCTCTTCATGTCTTATCTTTGGAAGTCTTGAGGATGACTCTAGTAGGGAAGTTGGTTAATCTTGTTGACATGATCTAAACCTTAGGAAGTCTTAAGGACTATTTAGGTAATCTTGGAGAGGTCATTGTACTATGGACTTTATCTTCTCAATTTACTTAAGTAGGTCTTTTGATAGGCTTTGGAAGGAGAATGTCTTCTAATTTTAAGTGTTGGTGTGTTTAGTGAGAATGATTCTATTTGAGGTAGTCTATAGGATCTCTTGTGTGTGTGTGATAGAGATTGTATGGGCGGTCCCTCCACACTTACTCAAGTGAACCTTGGAATTGACCTTTGGTAGAAGAATCTTACACAGATGTTTATGATTGTTTTCTAAGTATGTATGTGACTCATCGTAGGTAATCTTAAGGGTCGTTTAGGCACATCTAGAGAGGGTGTATGGGCGGTCTCTCTTTGTGTGACTTAAGTGAATCTTAGGATGACTTTAAGTGAGGGAATTACATGCTAGAAGATGTTAAAAGGGAAGGTTTGGACTTCACTGTAACAGTGAAGGGACTTCACTGTACAGTGAAGGGAACTCACAGTAAAGTGAGCCTTTTTAATGCTATCTTTTATTAAATGTTATCTTATGTGTTTCTTAATTGCTAAATGACGTTCTTATGTTTAAACTATGATTTCCAAATGAAAAGATGCATATTTCCAATATAGTCCGTTTTTATGATTTTATGCATATAGCCATACTTAGTACATGTGGTTGTACTAATTCCATGCTTTATTTTCTATCTATAGTCCTTGGTAGGTAAGGAGCTTTTGGAGAAGAAGACTTGGGCTTAAAAGGATCGTGCGAGTAGAAGAATTGAAGTATGTCCTCATTTGTATCGAGGGCATATATGTCATCTTATGTTTCTTTTATGAAGTATTGTAATAAGACTATGTTGTTTCTATTTTTGTATTAAAGTACTCTTGTGTCTTAAGATGATGAGATTGAGACTTAGCATTTCTATTACTTTTATATGAAAGGGGTTTTTAAAGACTATATTATGTTTTTGTGAAAAGTTTTAATTCCGCACTACTTTTCACTATGTATATGCGATGAATGATATGAATGAGGCTTGTCTTAGAACTCTGAGAGTTCGACGACGCCGGTCGCAATCCAAGATTGCACCCTATATTCTAGGGTATGGTCTCGGGTTGTGACAAAGTTGGTATCAGAGCATAGGTTTGGTGAAAGTAGTATCAGGTATCAAAAAGTCTCATCAAGTCACGTCTACTAGAGTCTTGACCATCGGTGTGAATCGCGACACATCTATGGGCGAGAGGCTATAGGACGATAGAGTTTCCCTTCTTTTCTCCTCCTATATGGTGCGGTAGATTTATGATTATCCTTCTTATGAGTTTCCTTGTGTTTACTAGGTGGATGGCCACTAGAAGGTTGGAAGAGGAGAGGGTGAATGAGGAAGTTCTTCCCCAAGTTGAGCAAGTTGTGAAAATTGCTCAAGGTGCTCAAGGTGCTCAAGGTGGGCAAGGTGATCAAGTGCCTCCCCAAGGTGATCATGTTCCTAATGTAGGAGGAGGTTATGAGGTACCGGAGCTGTCTAATAGAGTGATTGGAGAGGCTTTGATGGCTTTGGCTCAAGCCGTAACTACTCAAATCAATTTGAGTATGGTGCCTAGGGTTATGGAGAGCACTATGACATCTAGGTTGAGAGACTTAGTGAGGGAAGAATGCTATGCGACTATACTACATGATAATGTCGCCTTATCTAGACACTTGATGTATGCACAATCATGTGAATGGCCTTCAATATTGTAATTCTCATAGTTCCGACCTTGATTTCCTTGACCTTGGTGCCAATTCTCCTGATTGGAGCCTTGGGCGTTCGGTTGGAAACCCCCCGTCTGCTCAATCACTGCATAAGAATCTTCTTCATAGTAGTACTCATCAACCGGTGGTGGTGGCTTAGTCAAGTAATTCACTGCATTTACCTTCTCTGCACCTCCAGTGACATGCTTCAAAACCAACCCAAGCTCAGTTCTCATCTGAGCCATCTCTTCACGAATCTCATCGTCGGCCGGATTGTGTGTAGCTTGAACTACAAAGGTGTTTATCCCAGTGTATGACTTCCTAGTGCTCCAAGCCTTATTGTTTCGGGAAATTTTCCCCAACTTTTTCGCGATCTCTACATATGTGCACTCACCATAAGAACCACCCGCAATAGTATAGCCTTATTAATATCATCTTGCCCCCAATAGAAGTACTCTTTAAACGACTAATCATCAATGCGGTGGTTTGGGACACTTCTCACAAATGAGGTGAACTATCCCAAGATCTACTTACCGACTCCCCAGGCAATGCCACAAAGTTGTTCACTCTATCTTTGTGGTTAAGATTTTTAGACACCGGGTAATACCGTGCTAGGAACACATCCCTTAACTGCTCCTAAGTATAAATTGAATTATAGGGCAACTCAGTAAAACAAATTTCAACATCTCCCCCAGTGAGAGAGGGAACACCCTTAATCCGATGACATCCATGTCCAAGTCTGGCCTTCATACACAACTCTTACGCACCGACCTCAGTTTGGCGATGTGAGCATGTGGATCCTCATATGGTAGCCCTGAAAACAAACCTCTAGCAGAGAGCATCTGCATCAAGCTACTAGTTACCACGAATGTATGACCCTCTGGTAGAGGAGGTAGGACAAGAGGCCCATCAAAATCGGTGATGTTAACATTTCCCCTATAATACTCTTGAGGACGTAGGACAGGAGGTTGCCTCCTTAAAGTACCATCACCAGGGTTCCACACTATCACTCTGTTATGAGCATCAATCGGCGGAGGGAGTTGACGGTTGATCCCATCACCTAGATTTTCCAAATTATGTTGCTCATTCGTTCTGCGGAGTGTCCGATTAAGTTCAGGATCAAATGGGACGATTGGTTCTCCTCGGCTCCGATTGGTTAACGACGTCGATCTCATCAGGGGTCTAGATTCCGGGTGTGACACGTTTGACCTTGAAAATGGGCTGGCATGGCAGTGACGGCCAACAGGCTTCATAGTCAAGGTCTTAATGGACGTCCACCAGATATTTCGGCATTTTTGAAGTCGGAAATCTAGATCACCAACAAAATTTGATATGCTTAAATTACACTTCTTTACAGAAGTATAAGTAGTCGTATAAAGTAAAGAACCCAAAAAGTAGGTTGGGGTCGATCCCATGAGGAAAATGGTTTAGACTTAACTTCAATATACAATTACATCTATTTAGTCAAGTCCTTTGCGTAAATAGTTAATTAAAAACGGGCGTTTTGTGAAACAAAAGTATTCAATTATTTCTAAGAAAATAAATAGCAAGATTTAAAACATTGGTGTTTATCAAGTGATGAGAAAAACTAGGGTGTAAGTGTTCCCCATAGGTTCATAACGCGGTAATCCCAGCAATAACAATTCTTTCCTAGTATCTTGCATGCAAAGTGATAAGTTATGTATCGCTGAATCCTTGGTTCGACATTTAGAAAATTTCACCCCGTACCTTGGTCCGGCAACATGTGTTTAAGTTAGTAAACCTTACCTTTACTTCATATTAAGCATCATATTCGATGTATGGCTTAGTTACTACTTCGCAACAATCAAAACTATCCTATTAGATATTGTCCATTAAATCTATGTCGATCATTCTTTTCCTATTAACTACCCCCTTGGTAAGGCAAGTAAAGATAGGGCAAGTTCTAACGCTTGCACTCGTTAAAAAAACTTCTTGACGAAAGATTTATCAATACATGCAAGAATCTATTCTAGAATTGTTATTTAGCTAGTTTTACCTTGTTAATCACCGATGTTTCTCACAACCCTAGTTGTGGATTTAGTTACCCATGCCTAGAAATACACAATTCATGGTTGTTAAACAATAATTCATGTACTTACTTTGACAAGTTTGAAGAAAATGCAGAAATAACACTTGAAATAGAAAAATTCACTTATTAATCGATTCTGAAAAGTTAAATAAATTGTCAAATTGGAAAGTCAAATCTCAAAGAACAAAAGGATGAAAAATAATAAAAAGTCTAACCCCAAAACCGAGGTTTTTAACCCTATTTATAATGACAAAGTCCTAAATTAAAAGGAGTTCAAAATTAGGAAAGTTTGTCCCAAAACGCGTCTTCAATCGACGACTCCACTGATGGTCCATCAATAAAACGTAGGACCATCGACTGCCTCCGTCAGTCCATACTTAGCATCTTTTTCAAGCCTCCAAATTGCACCTTCTCTAATCCAATCGACGAACCAACAACACGGTCCGTCGATGCACTTACGGTCCGTCGATGATTATCGTTGTTTCATAATTAGATTTTCTCCCACACCAGGTACTGGGGAAGTCACTGATCACATCGACGCTTTGCCAGCACGGTCCGTCGATCAGTCGACGGACTTTCAATCCTTCTGTAGCCCCTACCTTGGTAAAAATTCCCCGAGTTTCTTCCAGATGCTTGAACCTCCAGTCGAGGATCACCACCTATAATCCATCGATGGAACGATGGGCCGTCGATGGCTTCGTGGGTCACTTCTGCACTGATTTCTGCACAATCTTCTGCATTTCCATTTTGGACAACTTTCCTACAAAACACAGATAAAACATATTAAAATTACTACAAAAAGGCTCTAGACACACACTAAACGTAAGGAAAAAGCTTTGAAAGTACCGCAAAACCACGATACATCAATCACCAACAGAGATGGTGAGCTATAACACACGATCATCGGAAAAATGGGGGGTATGTGCGCTTTGGGATCGTTTGTCCTTGAAAATGGGCCGGCAAGGCCGTAAGGGTCAACCGGCTTCATAGTCAAGTTCTTAAAGGACGTCCAAGAGAAATTTCTGAATTTTCGAAGTCGGAATTCCAGATCACCAACAAAGATGGTGAGCTATAGCACAAGATCATCGACAAGGTATGCGCGCTTCGGGGCTTGTTTGACCTTGAAAATGGGTCGTTATGGCGTGAGGGCCAACTGCTGCATAGCCGAGGTTTTAACGGATGTCCACGAGAAATTTCGGCATTTTTGAGTTCGGAATTTTGGATCACTAATAATGATGGAGAGTTATAACACACGATCATCGGCAAAATGGAGGTATGCGCGCTTCGGGGCTTTTTTGACCTTGAAAATGGGCCAGCGGGGCCGTGAGGCCTAACCGACTGCATAGTCAAGGTGTTAACGGACGTCCACGAGAAATTTTGGCATTTTTGAAGTCGGAAATCCGGATCATCAACAGAGATGGTGAGCTATAACACATGATCATCGGCAAAACGGGGGGTATGCGCGCTTGGGGGCTCTTTTGACCTTGAAAATGGGCAGGCATGGCCATGAGGGCCAACCAGCTGCATAGCCAAGGTCTTAATGGACATCCACGAGGAATTGTATGTTTGAAGTCAGAATTCCCGATTACCAAAAAAGATGGTGAGCTATAGCAAAGATCATCAACAAAATGGGGGGTATGGCCGCTTCACACCTTGTTTGACCTTGAAAATGGGCCTGCATGGCCCTGAGGGCCAACCAGATGCATCACCAAGGTGTTAACGAATGTCCACAAGAAATTTTGGCATTTTTGAAGTAATAATTCTGGATCACGAAAAATGATGGAGAGCTATAGCACACGATCATCGGCAAAATAGGGGTATCCGCGCTTTGGGGCTAGTTTGACCTTGAAAAGTTTTTGGCATGTCCGTGAGGACCAACCACATGCATAGCCAAGGACTTATTGGATGTCCACTAGAAATATCGGCATTTTTGAACTAGGAAATTTGGATCACCAACAAAGATGGTGAGCTATAGGACACGATCATCCGCAAAACAGGGGTGTGCACGCTTCGTGGCTTGTTTGACCTTGAAAATGAGTCAGCATAGACGTGAGAGCCAACCGGCTGCATATCTAAGGTCTTAACGGATGTCCACGAGAAAGTTTGACATTTTTGAAGTCAGAATTCCGGATCACCAACAATGATGGTGAGCTATAGCACACGATCATCGGCAACACAAGGGGTATGTGCGCTTTGGGGATTGTTTTACCTTTAAAATTGGCCGGCATGGCCGTGAGGGTAAACTGGTTGCATATATAAGGTCATAACAGACGTCCACATAAATGTTTGGCATTTTGGAAGTCGTAAATAGGGATCACCAATAAAGATGGTAAGCTATAGCACATGATCATCGGCAAACAGGGGTTATGCGCGCTTTGAGGCTTGTTTGACCTTGAAAATGGGTACGCATGGCCGTGAGGGCCAATCGGCTGCATAGTTAAGGTATTAACAGACGTCGATGAGAAATTTTGGTATTTTCTAAGTCGGAAATCCGGATCACCAACAAAGCTGGTGAGCTATAGCAAACGATTATCGGCAAAATGGAGGGTATGCGTGCTTCCGTGCTTGTTTGACCTTGAAAATGGGTTTGCATGGCCATGAGGGCCAATCGGCTGCATAGCCAAGATCTTAACAGACGTCCACGAGAAAGTTTTGTCATTTTTGAAGTCGGAAATTTGGATCGCCAACAAAGATGGTGAGCTATAGCACACGAACATCGGCAAAACGAGGGGTATGCCCGCTTTAAAGCTCGCTTGACCTTGGAAATGGGCCGGCATGGCCGTGAGGGCCAACTCGCTGCATATCCAAGGTTTTAGCGTACATCCACAAGAAAGTTTGGCATTTTTAAAGTCGGAAATTCGGATCACCAACAAAGATGGTGAGTTATAGGACACGATTATCGGCAAAACAGGGGGTATGCACGCTTCGGGGCTCATCTGACCTTGAAAACTGGCCGGCATGGACGTGAGGGGCAACCGGTTGCATAGCAAAGTCTTGACGGACGTCCAAGATAAATTTCGGCATTTTTAAGTTAGAATTCAAGATCACTAACAATGATAGTGAGCTATAGCACACGATCATCAGCAAAACATTATGTATGCACGTTTTGAGGCTCGTTTGACCTTGCAAATGGGCCAGCATGGCTGTGGGGGCCAACCATCTTATTAGTAAAGATCTTAACGGACGTCTAAGAGAATGTTTCGCAATTTTGAAGTCGGTAATCTGGATAACCAAAAAAGATGGTGAGCTATAGAAAATGATTATCCGCAAAATGGGGGGTATGCGCGCTTCGAGGCCTATTTGACCTTGAAAATGGGCTGACATTGGTGTGAGGGACAACCGGTTGCATACCTAAGATCTTAAGGGATGTCCATGAGAAGTTTCGGCATTTTTGAAGTCGAAAATTCGGATCACCAACAAAGATGGAGCTATATCACACGATCATCAGCAAAATGGGAGGTATGCATGCTTCGACGCTCGTTTGACCTTGAAAATGGGTCGGCATGGCCGTGAGGGAAAATCGTCTGCAGCGCCAAGGTCTTAACGGACTTCCACGAGAAAGTTTGGAATAAGGACGGTGAGATATAGCACACGATCATCGGCAAAACAGGGGTATGCACGCATCGGGGCTCGTTTTACCTTACAAATTGGTCGGCATGGATGTGAGGGCAAACATGATGCATAGCTAAGGTCTTACCGGACATCCACGCGATAGTTTGGCATTTTTGAAGTTTGAAATCCGGATCACCAACAAAGATGTGAGCTATAGCACACGATCATCGGCAAAACAGGGGGTATACGCCCTTTGAGGCTCGTTTGACCATGAAATTTTCCCGGCATGGTTGTGAGGGCCTACCGGCTGCATAGGCAAGGTCTCAACGGATGTCTATGAGAAAGTTTGGCATTTCTGAAGTTGGAATTCCATATCACCAACAAATATGGTGAGCTATAGCACACGATCATCGGCAACACGGGGGGCATGCACACTTCGGGGCTTGTTTGACCTTTAAAATTGGTAGAATGGCCGTGAGGGCCAACCAGCTTGGTATCCAATGTCTTAACAGACGTACACAAGATATTTAAGTATTTCTTAAGTTAGAAATCCGGATCACCAATATAGATGGTGAGCTATAACACACGATCATCGGCAAAATGGGGGGTATGCGCGCTTGGGGGCTCGTTTGACCTTGAAAACCGGCCGGCATGGCCATGAGGGCCAACCGGCTGCATAGCCAAGTTCTTAATGGACATCCACGAGGAATTTCTGCATATTTGAAGTCAGAATTCCTGATCACCAACAAAGATGGTGAGCTATAGCACAAGATCATCGACAAAATTAGGGGTATGCCCGCTTCGTAGCTTGTTTGACCTTGAAAATGGGCTTGCATGGCCGTCTGACCAATCGGCTGCATAGCCAAGGTGTTAACGGATGTCCACGAGAAATTTTGGCATTTTTGAAGTCAGAATTCCGGATCACCAACAGTGATGGTGAGCTATAGCACACGATCATCAGCAAAATAGGGGGTATGTGCGCTTCGAGGCTTGTTTTACCTTGAAAATTGGCCGGCATGGCCGTGAGGGAAAACTGGTTGCATAGATAAGGTCTTTACAGACTTGCACGCGAATGTTTGGCATTTTAGAAGTCGGAAATAGGGATCAATAATAAAGATGTTAAGCTATACACACGATCATTGGCAAAATGGGGGTTATGCGCGCTTTGGGGATCATTTGACCTTGAAAATGGGTCCGCATGGCCATGAGGGTCAACCGGATGCATAGTTAAGGTCTTAACAGACGTCGACGAGAAATTTTGGTATTTTCTAAGTCGGAAATCCGGATCACCAACAAAGTTGGTGAGCTATAGCAAATGATTATCGGCAAAATGGAGGGTATGCGCGCTTTCGGGCTTGTTTGACCTTGAAAATGGGTTTTCATGCCCATGAGGGAAAACTGGTTGCATAGATAAGGTCTTAACGTTCGTCCACGCGAATGTATGGCATTTTGTAAGTCAGAAATAGGGATCACCAATAAAGATGGTAAGTTATAGCATACGAATATCGGCAAAATGGGGGTTATGCGCGCTTCGGGGCTCGTTTGACCTTCAAAATGAGTCCGCATGTCCTTGAGGGCCAATCGGCTGCATAGTTAATGTCTTAACAGACGTTGACAAAAAAATTTGGTATTTTCTAAGTCGAAAATCCGGATCACCAACAAAGCTGATGAGCTATAGCAAATGATTATCGGCAAAATAGAGGGTATGCGCGCTTCCAGGCTTGTTTGACCTTAAAAATTGGCTGGCATGGACGTGAGGGAAAACTGGTTGCATAGATAAGGTCTTAAAAGACGTCCACGCGAATGTTTGGCATTTTAGAAGTCAGAAATAGGGATCACCAATAAAGATGGTAAGATATAGCACACGATCATCGGCAAAATGGGGGTTATGCGCGCTTTGGGGCTCGTTTGACCTTGAAAATGGGTCCGCATGGCTATGAAGGTCAACCGTCTCATAGTAAGGACTTAACTGACGTCGACGAGAAATTTTGGTATTTTCTAAGTCAGAAATCCGGATCACCAACAAAGTTGGTGAGCTATAGCAAATGATTATCGGCAAAATGGATGGTATGCGCGCTTCCGGGCTTGTTTGACCTTGAAAATGGGTTTTCATGCCCATGAGTGCCAATCGGTTGCATAGACAAGGTTTTAACGGACGTCCACGAGAAATTTCGCAATTTTGAAGTCAGAAATTTGGATCACCAACAAAGATGGTGAGCTATAGCACACGAACATCGGCAAAACGGGGGGTATGCCCACTTTAAATCTTGTTTGACCTTGGCAATAAGCCGGCATGACCGTAATGGCCAACCGGCTGCATATCCAAGGTTTTAGCGGATGTCTACATGAAAGTTTGGCAGTTTTAAAGTCCGAAATTCAGATCACCAACAAAGATGGAGCTATATCACACGATCATCAACAGAATGGGAGGTATGCATGCTTCGATGCTCGTTTGACCTTGAAAATCGGTCAGCATGGCCGTGAGGGAAAATCTTCTGCATCGCGAAGGTCTTAATGGACTTCCACGAGAAATTTTGGAACAAAGACGGTGAGATATAGCACTCGATCATCGGCAAAATAGGGGTATGCGGGCTTCGGGGCTCGTTTTACCTTAAAAATGGGTCGGCATGGATGTGAGGGCAAACATGATGCATAGCCAAGGTCTTAGAGGACGTCCACACGATAGATTTGCATTTTTGAAGTTTGAAATCCGGATCACCAACAAAGATGTGAGCTATAGCACACAATCATAGGCAAAATAGGGGGTATAAGCCCTTCGGGGCTCGTTTGACCATGAAAATGGCCCGGCATGGCCGTGAGGGCCTACCGGCTGCATAGGCAAGGTCTCAACGGATGTCTATGAGAAATGTTGGCATTTTTGAAGTTGGAATTCCATATCACCAACAAATATGGTGAGCTATAGCACACGATCATCGGCAAAACGGGGGGTATGCACACTTTGGGGCTTGTTTGACATTTTAAATTGGTAGGATGGCTGTGAGGGCCAACCAGCTTGGTAGCCAAGGTCTTAACGGACGTCCACGAGATATTTTGGCATTTTTAAGTCAAAAATATGGATAGACAACATAGATGGTGAGCTATAACACACTCTCATCGGCCAAACGGGGGTATGCGCGCTTGGGGCTCGTTTGACCTTGAAAGCCGGACGGAATGGCCATGAGGTCCAACCGGCTGCATAGACAAGTTATTAATGGACATCCACGAGGATTTTCTGCATGTTTGAAGTCATAATTCCCGATCACCAACAAAGATGGTGAGCTATAGCACAAGATCATCGACAAAATGAGGGATATGCCCGCTTCGTAGCTTGTTTGACCTTGAAAATGGGTTGGCATGGCCGTGAGACCAATCGGCTTCATAGCGAAGGTGTTAAAAGATGTCCATGATAAATTTTGGCATTTTTGAAATCAGAATTCAGGATCACCAACAATGATGGTGAGCTATATCACACGATCATCGGCAAAACAGGGGGTATGTGCGCTTCGAGGCTTGTTTTACCTTGAAAATTGGCCGGCATGGCCGTGAGGGAAAAATGGTTGCATAGATAAGGTCTTAACGTACGTCCACGCGAATGTCTGGCATTTTGGAAGTCAGAAATAGGGATCACCAATAAAGATGGTAAGCTATAGCACACGATCATCGGCAAAATAGGGGTTATGCGCGCTTTGGGGCTCGTTTGACCTTGAAAATGGGTCCGCATATCCGTGAGGGACAATCGGCTGCATAGTTAATGTCTTAACAGACGTCGACGAAAAATTTTGGTATTTTCTAAGTCGGAAATCCGGATCACCAACAAAGCTGGTGAGCTATAGCAAATGATTATCGGCAAAATGGAGGGTATGCCCGCTTCCAGGCTTGTTTGACCTTGAAAATGGTTTTGCATGGCCATGAGTGCCAATCGGCTACATAGCCAAGGTCTTAACGGACGTCCATGAGAAATTTCGGCATTTTTGAAGTTGGAAATTTTGATCACCAACAAAGATGGTGAGCTATAGCACGCGAACATCGGCAACACGAGGGGTATGCCCGCTTTAAAGCTCGTTTGACCTTGGAAATGGGCTGACATGGCTGTGAGGGCCAACCGGCTGCTTATCCAAGGTTTTAGCGGGCGTCCACAAGAAAGTTCGGCATTTTTAAAGTCGGAAATTCGGATCACCAACAAAGATGGTGAGTTATAGGACACGATCATCGGCAAAACGGGGGGTATGCACGCTTCGGGGCTCATCTGACCTTGAAAATTGGCCGGCATAGACGTGAGGGGCAACCGAATGCATAGCAAGGTCTTGACGTACATTCAAGATAAATTTCGGCATTTTTGAAGTTAGAATTCTGGATCAACAACAAAGATAGTGAGCTATAGCACACGATCATCGGCAAAACATTATGTATGCACGTTTCGAGGCTCATTTTACCTTGAAAATGGGCCGGTATGGCTGTCGGGGCCAACCAGGTTATTAGTAAAGATCTTAAAGGACGTCTATGAGAATGTTGTGCAATTTGAAGTCAGAAATCTGGATAACCAAAAAAGATGGTGAGGTATAGCAACTGATTATCGACAAAATGGGGGGTATGCGCGCTTCGAGGCCCATTTGACCTTGAAAATAGGCTGACATTGCTGTGAGGGCCAACCGGTTGCATACCTAAGGTCTTAAGGGACGTCCATGAGAAGTTTCGGCATTTTTTAAGTTGGAAATTTGGATCACCAACAAAGATGGAGCTATATCACACGATCATCAGAAGAATGGGAGGTATGCATGCTTCGACGCTCGTTTGATCTTGAAAATGGGTCGGCATGGCCGTGAGGGAAAATTGTCTGCATCGTCAAGGTCTTAACGGACTTCCATGAGAGAGTTTGGAATAAACACAATGAGATATAGCACACGATCATCGGCAAAACAGGTGTATGCGCGCATCGGGCTTGTTTTACCTTAAAATGGGTCGGCATGGATGTGAGGGCAAACATGATGCATAGCCAAGGTCTTACCGGACGTCACGCGATAGTTTGGCATTTTTGAAGTTTGAAATCCGGATCACCAACAAAGATGTGAGCTATAGCACACAATCATCTGCAAAACAGGGGGTATAATCCCTTCGAGGCTCGTTTGACCTTGAAAATGGCCCGGCATGGCCGTGAGGGCCTACCGCTGCATAGGCAAGGTCTCAACGGACGTCTACGAGAAATTTTGGCATTTCTGAAGTTCGAATTCCATATCACCAACAAATATGGTGAGCTATAGCACTTGATCATCGGCAAAACAGGGGGTATACACACTTTAGGGCTTGTTTGACCTTTAAAATGTGTAGGATGGCCGTGAGGGCCAACCATCTTGGTTGACAAGGTCTTAACGGACGTCCACGAGATATTTCAGCATTTTTTAAGTCAGAAATCCGGATCACCAACATAGATGTTGAACTATAACACACGATCATCGGCAAAATGGGGGGTATGCGCGCTTGTTGGCTCATTTGACCTTGAAAGGCGGCCGGCATGGCCATAAGGTCCAACCGGCTACATAGCAAAGTTATTAATGGACGTCCACGAGGATTTTCTGCATGTTTG
The DNA here is from genome assembly GCA_022817965.1 of Solanum lycopersicoides. NCBI lineage: Eukaryota > Viridiplantae > Streptophyta > Magnoliopsida > Solanales > Solanaceae > Solanum > Solanum lycopersicoides. The sequence continues at coordinate 25,608,872 of CM040619.1, read as the reverse complement.
AAGTCAGAATTCCCGATCACCAACAAAGATGGTGAGCTATAGCACAAGATCATCGACAAAATGAGGGGTATGTCCGCTTCGTAGATTGTTTGACCTTGAAAATGGGCTGGCATGGCCGTGAGGCCAATCGGCTGCATATCAAAGGTGTTAACGGATGTCCACCAGAAATTTTGGCATTTTTGAAGTCAGAATTCCAAATCACCAACAATGATGGTGAGCTATAGCAAATGATTATCGGCAAAACAGGGGGTATGTGCGCTTCGGGGCTTGTTTTACCTTGAAAATTGGCCGGCATGGCCGTGAGGGAAAACTGGTTGCATAGATAAGATCTTAACGGATATTCACGCGAATGTTTGGCATTTTGGAAGTCATAAATAGGGATCACCAATAAAGATGGTAAGTTATAGCACACGATCATTGGCAAAATGGGGGTTATGCGCGCTTTGGGGCTCGTTTGACCTTGAAAATGGGTCCGCATGGACGTGAGGGTCAACCGTCTCATAGTTAAGGTCTTAACAGACGTCGACGAGAAATTTTGGTATTTTCTAAGTCGGAAATCCGGATCACCAACAAAGTTGGTGAGCTATAGCAAATGATTATCGGCAAAATGGAGGGTATGCGCGCTTTCGGGCTTGTTTGACCTTGAAAATGGGTTTTCATGCCCATGAGTGCCAATCGGATGCATAGACAAGATCTTAACGAACGTCCACGAGAAATTTAGGCATTTTTGAAGTCAGAAATTTGGATCACCAACAAAGATGGTGAGCTATAGCACACGAACATCGACAAAACGGGGGGTATGCCCACTTTAAAGCTTGTTTGACCTTGGCAATAAGCCGGCATGACCGTAATGGCCAACCGGCTGCATATCCAAGGTTTTAGCGGATGTCTACATGAAAGTTCGGCATTTTTAAAGTCCGAAATTCAGATCACCAACAAAGATGGAGCTATATCACACGATCATCAGCAGAATGGGAGGTATGCATGCTTCGACGCTCGTTTGACCTTGAAAATGGGTCGGCATGGCCGTGAGGAAAAATCATCTGCATCGCGAAGGTCTTAACGGACTTCCACGAGAAATTTTTGTACAAATACGGTGAGATATAACACACGATCATCGGCAAAATAGGGGTATGCGCGCTTAGGGGCTCGTTTGACCTTAAAAATGGGTCGTCATGGATGTGAGGGCAAACATGATGCATAGACATGGTCTTAGAGGACGTCCACGCGATAGTTTGGCATTTTTGAAGTTTGAAATCCGGATCACCAACAAAGATGTGAGCTATAGCACACAATCATGGCAAAACAGGGGGTATAAGCCCTTCGAGGCTCGTTTGACCTTGAAAATGTCCCGGCATGGCCGTGAGGGCCTACCGGCTTCATAGGCAAGGTCTCAACGGACGTCCATGAGAATTCTTTGCATTTCTGAAGTTGGAATTCCATATCACCAACAAATAAGGTGATCTATAGCACACGATCATCGGCAAAACGGGGGGTATGCACACTTCGGGGCTTGTTTGACCTTATAAATTGGTAGGATGGCTGTGAGGGCCAACAGCTTGGTAGCCAAGGTCTTAACGACGTCCACGAGATATTTCGGCATTTTTTAAGTCTGAAATCCGGATCAACAACATAGATGGTGAGCTATAACACACTATCATCGGCAAAACGGGGGTATGCGCGCTTGGGGGCTCGTTTGACCTTGAAAGCTGGACGGAATTGCCATGAGGTCCAACCGGATGCATAGCCAAGTTATTAATGGACGTCCACGAGCCCCTCATTTTTTGAAGTCAGAATTCTGGATCACCAACAATGATGGTGAGCTATAGCACACGATCATCGGCAAAACAGGGGGTATGTGCGCTTCGGGGCTTGTTTTACCTTGAAAATTAGCCGGCATGGCCGTGAGGGAAAACTGGTTGCATAGATAAGGTCTTAACGTACGTCCACGTGAATGTGTGGCATTTTGGAAGTCAAAAATAGGGATCACCAATAAAGATGGTAAGCTATAGCACACGATCATCGGCAAAATGGGGGTTATGCGCGCTTTGGGGCTCGTTTGACCTTGAAAATATGTCCGCATGTCCGTGAGGGCCAATCGGATGCATTGTTAATGTCTTAACAGACATTGATGAAAAATTTTGGTATTTTCTAAGTCGGAAATCCGGATCACCAACAAAGCTGGTGAGCTATAGCAAATGATTATCGGCAAAATGGAGGGTATGCGCGCTTTCGGGCTTGTTTGACCTTGAAAATTGGCTGGCATGGCCGTGAGGGAAAATGGTTGCATAGATAAGGTCTTAACAGACGTCCACGCGAATGTTTGGGATTTTAGAAGTCGGAAATAGGGATCACCAATAAAGATGGTAAGCTATAGCACACGATCATCGGCAAAACGGGGGTTATGCGCGCTTTGGGGCTCGTTTGACCTTGAAAATGGGTCCGCATGGCCATGAGGGTCAACCGTCTCATAGTTAAGGTCTTAACAGACGTCGACGAGAAATTTTGGTATTTTCTAAGTCGGAGATCTGGATCACCAACAAAGTTGGTGAGCTATAGCAAATGATTATCGGCAAAATGGAGGGTATGCGTGTTTTCGAGCTTGTTTGACCTTGAAAATGGGTTTGCATGCCCATGAGTGCAAATCGGCTGCATAGACACGGTCTTAACGGACGTCCACCAGAAGTTTCGGCATTTTTGAAGTCAGAAATTTGGATCACCAACAAAGATGGTGAGCTATAGCGCACGAACATCGTCAAAACGGGGGGTATGTCCACTTTAAAGCTTGTTTGACCTTGGCAAGAAGACGGCATGACCGTAATGGCCAACCGGCTGCATATCCAAGGTTTTAGCGGATGTCTACATGAGAGTTAGGCATTTTTGAAGTCCGAAATTCAGATCACCAACAAAGATGGAGCTATATCACACGATCATCAGCAGAATGGGAGGTATGCATGCTTCGACGCTCGTTTGACCTTGAAAATGGGTCGGCATGGCCGTGAGGGAAAATCATCTGCATTGCGAAGGTCTTAACGGACTTCCACGAGAAATTTTGGAACAAAGACGGTGAGATATAGCACACGGTCATCAGCAAAATAGGTGTATGCGCGCTTAGGGGCTCGTTTTACCTGTAAAATGGGTCGTCATGGATGTAAGGGCAAACATGATGAATAGCCAAGGTCTTAGAGGACGTCCACGTGATAGTTTGGCATTTTTGAAGTTTGAAATCCGGATCACCAACAAAGATGTGAGCTATAGCACACAATCATGGTAAAACAGGGGGTATAAGCCCTTCGAGGCTCGTTTGACCTTGAAAATGTCCCGGCATGGCCGTGAGGGCCTACCGGCTTTATAGGCAAGGTCTCAGCGGACGTCCATGAGAAATTTTTGCATTTCTGAAGTTGGAATTCCATATCACCAACAAATATGGTGAGCTATAGCACACGATCATCGGCAAAACGGGGTGTATGCACACTTCGGGGCTTGTTTAACCTTTTAAATTGGTAGGATGGCTGTGAGGGCCAACCAGCTTGGTATCCAAGGTCTTAATGGACGTCCACGAGATATTTTGGCATTTTTTTAGTCAGAAATCTGGATCAACAACATAGATGGTGAGCTATAACACACTATCATCGGCAAAACGGGGGGTATGCGCGCTTTGGGGCTCGTTTGACCTTAAAAGCCGGACGGAATTGACATGAGGTCAAACCGGCTGCATAGCTAAGTTATTAATGGACGTCCACGAGGAATTTTTGCATGTTTGAAGTCAGAATTTCCAATCACCAACAAAGATAGTGAGCTATAGCACAAGATCATCGACAAAATGAGGGGTATGCCCGCTTCGTAGCTTGTTTGACCTTGAAAATGGGATGGCATGGGCGTGACACAAATCGGATGCATAGCCAAGGTGTTAACGGATGTCCATGATAAATTTTGGCATTTTTGAAGTCAGAATTCCGGATCACCAACAATGATGGTGAGCTATAGCACACGATCATCGGCTAAACAGAGGGTATGTGCGCTTCGGGGCTTGTTTTACCTTGAAAATTGGCCGGTATGGCCGTGAGGGAAAACTGGTTGCATAGATAAGGTCTTAACGTACGTCAACGCGAATGTCTGGCTTTATGGAAGTCAGAAATAGGGATCACCAATAAAGAATGGTAATATAGCCACGATGCTACGGTAAAATGGGGGTTATGCGCGCTTTGGGGCTCGTTTGACTTGAAAATGAGTCCTGGCATGTCCGTGCGGGACAATCATCGTAGGAGCCTGTGCACCTCGTTCCAAGTATGTACATTATGGTCTCTAAGTCATAGAGTTGAGGAGTTGGCTAATGCAGTCAAGAGAGAACGAATCAAATGTTCTTGGGTATCTTCCTCACCATCTATGTGTTTGATGTAGTGTAATCCCGGTGCACTCATGAGCACAAAAGCTCAGGTATGTGAGTGAGGGGTGCGTACTTGATTATGCGCCAGAATGAATTGCTCTCCCCGGAAAGTGCGGCGTCTGATGAGGAAGTGAGAGATAGAGAAAGAAGAACGCAGTAGAAAAGAAACACGTCGCACTCAAGGGCAAATGTTTGTTTAAATTCAACCCGCTTGCGAGAGACATCTTTGGTGACAATATATGGTCTAATAACTAAAATAATAATGAGACCACAAGAAAGAAGAGTCATTTAACCAGAGCACAGAGGAGAAGAAAGAGGGAGGAGAGACACAAAGAATTGTAGATGTAAAATCAAGTAACAGTCTAAGGATGGAGATTATTCCAACGACGAACAACAGGTCTACGGCCACGCTTAGCCAGTTATGTAACGGAGGCAACACAGTCAACTAAAAATACAGCGCCTCCTGGATTTTGTGAGCTTTCTTCACGCTCACCAGTCGTGGAGCATTACGGCGCTGATCCACCAGCCCTAATGACAAGTCTAGGTAGTCCCTCTACTGCCAACGCACGCTCCTAGTCCTAATATGGGCCCCCAGCAAGGGCGTGTAATAGTCAAGTGAGACACTAAGGGTGGGAAAGCGATTATGGCGTTACGCAAGTTTATGAAATCAGATGAGAAGGTTGTCCTCTAGAGGCCCTGGCACCTGGTGTTGAAAACTAACTCGCGTGTATCACTCCCACGCAATACCCTCGTTAAATCAGCTTTTCCGTCGTGAAACCACGATGGCAGGCTGAGAGCCATCTGCGTTTGAGTAATTATTACTTTAGCTTCGTCGGCTTACCAAGAGGCTATCACACGACAGCTTGCCGCTTGCGCTCGACCACCTCATCGTCCTCGTCGTGACTCGAGGCACTACACTGTAGGGAGGGGAGAGGTGGTTCGGTGCGTGGTGGCCGCCTCTTGGTTGTCATGGTTGTAGCGTTCGCTCTACAGTCGAGCCGAGCTCTAGGAGTACCCGATGCGGTTTCGATCGCCATGCCCGTAACCTAATGAAAATAAGCGCGCAGATTTGACTTAGGCCTCCGCACGCACTCGACTGTGCTCGACATATAGCTTACAACTGAAGAGTACTGTCTGCTGCGCTGACAACAGAGGGTGTTTTGTCGGAGAGCATAGTGTCGCCCTTCGCTTGGAGCCGGATCACGAAACTCCCATATCTTGGACATCTTATTACGCCCCCTCGCTGGAGTGGCGGGCTGTCTCTTGATGCGCTCAGCCCTCGTCCCACACAACTCGGTGGTGTAGTGTGCGCCCTACCTTTTCAACCCGTTTCGATTTTCGTCCCTTGCTCATGTCTGCCCGCGTCTATGCACACGGTCTCTTTGGTGCTGCGGGTGTCTAAGACCTTTTTCGTAGTATCTTTTATCACAGGTAGTATTGCGGTCTGTTTCTACCTGCGTCGCTTACACTTGTGTCCTTTTGCATGGACCACGATACGACCACACTTCCCCGTCCTACGAATGAACCCCTGCACACTCCGCTGGACACGCTCAGTCAATCGTGTTCATCCTGAAACTACATTGCAGAAAATATGACCTACCAGGGCGACCGTGGGGCCACTACCGGTCACTGCACCTCGCGCGCCTTCGCCGCTCCCGTTGCCCTTCGAGCGAGACCACTGGGTGCGACTCGGCCCCTGGGCCGTCGACGTCGGGCCCACTCCTATCATGCGTGCGCACGGTAATCACCGGCGCCGACTTTGCACACGAGAATGCACCTTTATTGGGCCCATCCAGAGACACGGGTGCGTACTACAGGACTCCCCGGTCACTGAGCGACACATTCCTGACACATCTGATCATGGTCGCGGCTTCGGGGCTCGGCGATTTCGCGAAGGGACTCGCCTGTACAAGCCTTGGGTCGTCCTGCTCGCCGAATCGCCGACTGAGCCTCACCAGAGCACCGGCATGCCAGTATGCCCTTCGCCACGGTCTTGGCGGGGTCCACGATCCCGTTGGTGTTGCATTACGATTCGAGACAATTTTATTGCCTATGCTTCGCCCCATACGCGGTATCCCCACCTCCCCCAGCTTGGAACGCTCTCTCGCCCCCCTCCTGGTCCACCGGGGGTCTCACAGCGCCGCTTCGCAGGCTACAATGAGCCGTTCGCACCACTCAGTCCCCGGCACTTTGCTGGTAGCGGGGCCCTACACCGAAAGGTGGCTTCTCTAAGGCCAGGGTCCTCGATGGCCCGTTCCCGAGCTGGAGAACAGCATTTGTTGGCCTTATCTGCCGTTGGCCATTCTCTACTCCACCCGTCAAACACATCTGCGTGCGCTGGCCGTCAGTTAAGCCCACCATCCATAAGGCACCGGGGTGTCATGCACAACCGCTTTCGGGGCTTGTTTCACCTTTTATTGGTCGGCCACGGACGTCTGGTGGGGCCACCACGCACTTGGTAATCCTCATTGGTCTTATGGACGTCCCACTGAGCTCAGGATCATTGGGCAGTTTCCGTTTTCAGTCACAGATCTGGTATATACCACCACCACCACGCTAGGACGTGGTGGAGACTGCAAGAAAAGCAAATACCCCACTCTACATCACTCATCGCAAGTTGAAGTCCCACATGAGAGCGAGGGGTATCTGCGAGCGGCTTGTATGTGCGGCGCTCGTTGTTCGCAGCCATTTCGATCACAGCGCGGACCCGGGTTACTTGGGCACCTGACAGCGTTCCCCCTCGGGCGCTGCTCGCCTCAGTTATTTTCACCGGGCGTCCGCGTCCCATCCGTTGCCGAAGGAATTTTGCCTGTTGAAGTCCACGCCATTTCCCTCCACCCACCACGCATCGTGAGTCTAACATCGCCCCACGACTCCTGCGCCACACTGCAAGGGGTATGCCCGCTTCGTAGGCTTGTTTGCCTGAAATGGGATGGCATGGGCGTGACACATCGAGATGCATAGCCAAGGTGTTAACGGATGTCCATGATAAAATTTTGGCATTTTTTGAAGTCAGATTCCGGATCACCAACACATGATGGTGAGCTACTAGCAACGATCATCGGCAAAAACAGAGGTATGTGTCGCTTCGGGGCTTGGTTTTACCTTGACAAATTGGCCGGCATGGCCGTTAGCGGAACAACTGGTTGCATAGATAAGGTCTTAACGTACGTCAACGCGAAGTCTGCTTTATGGAAAGTCAGAAATAGGATCACCAATAAAGATGGTAAGCTCATAGCACACGATCTACGGTAAAATGGGGGTTATGCGCGCTTTGGGGTCGTTTGACCTTGAAAATGAGTCTGCATGTCCGTGAGGGACAATCGACTGGCATAGTTAATGTCTTAATAACGTCGATGAAAATTTTTGGTATTTTTCATGTTGGAAATCCGGATCACCAACAAAGCTGTGAGCTATAGCAATGATTATCGGCAAAATGGAGGGTATGCGCGCTTCCGGGCTTGTTTGACCTTGAAAATTGGCTGGCATGGCCGTGAGGGGAAATGGTTGCATAGATAAGGTCTTCACAGACGTCCACGCGAATGTTTGGGATTTTAGAGTCGGAAATAGGGATCACCAATAAAATGGTAAGCTATAGCACACGACATGGGCAAACACGGGGGTTATGCGCACATTGGGGCTCGTTTGACTTGAAAATGGGTCCGCATATGGCATGAGGGGTCAACAGTCTCATAGTTAAGGTCTTAACAGACGTCGACGCGAAAAATTTGGTTTTTTTCTAAGTCGGAAATCCGGATCACCAACAAAGTTGGTGAGCTATAGCAAATAATTATCGGCAAAATGGAGGGTTGCGCGTTTTCGAGCTTGTTTGACCTTGAAATGGTTGCATGCCCATGAGTGCAAATCGGCTGCATATAGACACGGTCTTAACGACGTCCACCAGAAGTTTCGGCTTTTTGAAGTCAGAAATTTGATCACAACAAAGATGGTGAGCTATGCGCACGAACATCGTCAAAACGGGGGGTATGTCCACTTTAAAGTTGTTTGACTTGGCAAGAAGACGGCATGACCGTAATGGCAACCGGCTGCAATATCCAACGGCTTTAGCGGATGTCTACATGAGCAAGTTGAGGATGGTTCTCGTGAAGTCCGAATCAGATCACTAATACAAAAAAAAGGAATGGAGGCACCGACCCCCTTAGCACACTACATCAGCGAGAGAATGGTGAGGTTGTACGATGCTCTTCGTCTATAGGTCTCCTTATTTGACCTCTTGATACTGGAAAAGTCAGTGACTAAAGGCACCAGACTGCGGAGGGAAAATCATCTGCATTGCGAAGGGTTGCTTAATCGGACTTCCACGAGAAATTTTGGAACTAAAGACGGTGAGATATAGCAACTGCGTCCATCGTTTTAGTCAAGAGTGAGGTTTGTAGAATGCGGCACGTCTTAAGGCTGGTTTGTGTCGATATTACTTGTAATCAATGGATTCGTTGCATGAGTATGTTAGGTTGTTGGTCTTGAATATGTATGTGGCATATGGTCTTTTGTAGAAAAACCTAACTCTTCACTTTTTCCGGGAAATACGATTCACTTGTATCAAATTTGATTGTACATTTCAGAGTTCGAATTCCTGCTGTGACCTTTTCTCCGGATACACTTGTTTAAAGTAAGTACATCGACATTCTTGTCACTACATCGAGATGGAATGTGCAGGTACTCATTCTCTACCAACGCCGTGCTAATGTGAACCATACAACACCACGAGGGGTTGCTGGGAACCATGGGTAATTAACGACTTCGCAAGTGAGGGACCATCCCGGAGTAATATAGCCTTATGCAACATTTCTAGACATAGTCTGCGTTGCACTGTATTTTGATAAGCGAGCCGTCTGGCTACGGTCGTGGTACCCTCTATTACGAGACCATCTCTTATCGACCGCCTTCAGGCTTCTTGAGACCCAACCCAGTCCTCTCACCCTTTACCTCATATTAAGCCATCATAATCGATGTAGCAGCACTGTTGGGCCTTTCTTTGTTCTTACTCTGTATCGCACCTAATTCGGACACATACAGCTCCTATATTTCAAGACCTCACGTGTCCTACTAAATACTTATGTAGCGCGTGTATTACTATCATCGTTTCTCTACGTCTATCTCACTCTTCCTTTGTCGGCAAGTAGCAACAAGGCGACGGTGTCACTACAGGGTGGTGTGCTACACCATTAAAAAGACTCTAATACACACAGCCAATCTATGGTCCTATAATACCAAACTGCCAAGACCATATCTGTTCTATCCGAATTTCGGTCTATGTGTTACTAGTTCTTTCTTTGTTAATTACCCTGGTTCTCACAACCCTAGTTGTGGAATTTAATCTACCGCATGTTAAGAATTCACAATTCATATGATTAACTGACCGCAAGGACAGGTTCCAGGGGTTACCTTGACTACTAAGTGTGCAAGCAAAACCACGAAAAGCGAGTCTCTTGAGGAGCCATAGATCAGCACATTATTGTAAGAATCGATTCGCAAAAAGTGAGTAATTTTCTCAAATCCAAAGATTCCAACAACCCCCCGAATATTCTCCGCAGGAATACATATTATTTTTCGTTCAGCCATCGGCTATCATTCACCACCTCGCATGGTAAGACTATGAAAGTCTAACCCCCACTATCACTAACGACGCCGCCTTTTGGTCCTAGGTGGGGTCTATGCGACTAAGCCACCTTAAAGTATGATGGCCTTACCACGTATCATTAGACAGGCTGTCAAACCCTACATGACAGCCGAGAATCACTTGTGCAAATAAACGCGTTTCGGTCCCGTCGACGAGCCTGACATCCGGACTACGTTCTTAATCCTGGCCCGTCCCCGCCGGCTTTTCTGGACCCACAGTGTCTGAGACGACGTCGACCATTTCCCGACGCGATGCGTCGACGACCAGCTAGTTCGCCGGTCGCTGTTCCGACTACCATGCTTCTACCAGCCTCACACTCATGCTGTTGGGCTCTCGTAGTGCGTTCTTTCGCTTCTGTTCACCGACACTTCGCTTTCGTCTTACCTCTCGCACCATGGGATGGGCCTGGGCCGTGCCCCCTCATCCGGCTGCCTCGCCCCGGTGTTCAGGCTGTCCTGACTCCACTTTTGGCCTTCTTGCCGTCCGCCTTCGCGGCATCCACCCCATTCGTGGCTCTCGGCCACGACCTCGCGTACCAAGACCGGAGGCGGCCCACGACGCCTTAGGACGAGGACTGATTGCGGTTCTGCGACTCGGCGCGTTCTTGCGCTTGTTTGCTCACACTTAGATATGTCACTTTTGGTCCCCAACTATCGCCGTGTACTGGGGCCTCGGACCATTGCCCTACACTTTAGGATCATGCTCAGCTAATCGGATCTTACACACCGTACATCATGGTACGTCGATGAGACGACGGACCGTCATCCCTTTGCGCTTCCTCCTGGAGTGCTTCACTGAGAGCGTTCCTAGCAGCCCTACGGGTACATGCCACATCCACCCCTCTCGCCATGTCTTGTCAGCTTCCTCGCCCCACCGCATTTTGCCCTAGCATAACCGATGTTCTAATGCGACGTGTGGTTGGGCCAGCGATTACTTCGGACCATGCGATCGCGCGGGCTTCCGACTGGAGGCCTCGTTTGCCCTCTTCGAGCGCCTCCTGATGGGTATCGCTAGGTCATTGCCTGCTTCCGTAGCGGGCCACCCTTTCGCGAGCACATCTTCAGCGTTTTTAATCTTGTGACGCTATCTATGTTCATTTAAATCTCACTCACATATGAAGACACAGTTCACGATGTAAAGCATACCCACTTTTAGCGTATCTTACATAGCGTCTTGCTACAGTACGCGACACACACCCTAACACCTATCTCGCATGAGGATAGCCGAAGCCATTATTAAGAGTCAGCCCGTAACAACTCCACCCGTGACAAGTCAGGGAGGTCACCGAGCCTGAGGCGTTTCCGGCCCGCTTCGCGTGCATTGTATTTGTTTCCACCTTTGCGATGCTCATATTGCTTTCTAGGGGCACCCGATGGGTGCTTGCCTCGCCCTCTCTCAACTAGGTTTCCGTCGTCCCTCCCTACAATTCCCCATTGTTTTAGGAGGATCATGCTACGGTCTACTTCCATTGTTTAAGGAGGGTCCTGTCTATGGCTACTTCCATTAATTTTAGGAGGGTCCTGCTAATCTTACTTCCCATTGTTTCGGAGGGGTCGTGTTTAATCTATTTCCCATTGTTTAGGAGGTTGGTCTGCTTACGCTACTTTCCCTTGTTTAGGCAGGTCCTGCTAATCTACTTCCCATTGTTTAGGAGGGTTCCTGCTACACTAATTCGCCATCTGTTTTAGGAGGTCCTGCTAATCTATCTTCACATTTGTTTAGGCGGGTCCTGCTACGCTAATGCCACTCTCTGTGTTGTGCCTTTTTACGGAGACGGGTCTTGTCGCGTCTACGCTCCGGCGATCTTCCCATTTGTCCATTGTCTAGGAAAGTCAGGGTCCTGCTACTCCCTCCTATAGATCATCGCCTCCCTATTTTTTAGGAGGGTTTCCTGTGCCACACTACCGGGGTTATGCGCTACTGTTGGGGCCTCTGTTCTGCGCGATTCGTTGTCTACGCCTGGGTCGAGGCAGTTCGTGGGGTATTCCCACGTTCCCATTGTTAAGGGAGGGTGCGTCTGCTACTCCGTCTCGTTCACCGCGAGAGCCCACATACTGTGTATGATGGAGGGTCTTGCCATTCTGAAATTCACTCCAATAGAATAATCTATTAAACATTTAAATATTTAGTTTTAATTTTGTTATTTTTTTTATAATCTAAAGTTTTTATCTAAACGAAAAAAAATCCATGTGCCAGAAGCCAAATACATTTGGCTCCTTCTTATAATCTTTCAAATCCCAGGTGTTTTATCTCTGCACGGGCAGCTCCCCAAAACACCAACCAGTAATATGAAGACCATATCATAATGGCCCAATCTATATTCCGGTCCTCCAGAGCGCTAGGACGGCCTTTTGAGATCGGCGCTCTTAGTCAGACAGACTTGAGTCGATTGAACTATTATTGTCTTGACGCACTTAAAGGTATAAATCGCTTTGTCACTAAGAGAAAAAAGGAATGTATGTATATGAATCCTGTTTCTCTTTTTTTTTTACTAATAATGTGCATCGACTCTCGAACACATCTTCTAGTCGTTCATGTTTTTATTTTATTTATACATGGCGGTTGAATTTGTTGGTCATGGACTTTGATGATATTGTCCGTCTTGGCATTCTGAACTATATCTTCGAAGTCCTTGAGATAGACTGCTTGTCTCATTCCGCTAGCTCAGCTCGTCCTTCCGATAATCTTATACCACTACATTCTCGCTAGTTACGTTCACAGCTAGAGTGCGGTGCGACGCTTCGGCGCAAGTCCTTTCACATGGTTGCCTCTCGTTATTGCCAAATCTCTACTCATGATAGGAGTTTGTCGCTAGCTTCTCAAAATAAATTCTGCGCTCGAACTACTGTCAATCTGGTTGACAAGTTTACTATTGCATGTCACTTTTCGCTCGCGCTCTTTCGAACCTCGACTCGGTTGCCCACCCATTTGATGTGCTTACCACACTTTGTTTTTTGAGCAGTTGAAGAAAATGATCGCAATTTCAGAGATCATTTTCTGCATGCTTTGCGCACATATTCTGAACTAAGTCACATGAAGACATACAAAACGGACCTTTTTTGGCAGGTTTACTGACCCTATAATTCTAGCAAACCAGAATGTGGAGCTAATGTTTTTCTCCAGTCCCTCTTCGAGGACTAACTGGGGCGTTGATTATTTCCCGACACTTGGTTTGCCTATAATGAGCACTATTACACCACGTATTAATAAAAATGAGCCTTCATTCAGAGGTGAGTGTACGTTCATCACAATGATTCATGAACATGATGTGAGATTACATAGCTTGATCTGTCCAATCATCTAAACTTTATTTAGGTCAAACTTTCAGGCCTTTTGAAGTCATGCTTTTTGTAAATCCAATCTTGTCACTAGATTCATGCTCACATTGCCCTCAAAATGTTTTTCACCAACGATCTCACTCATTTTGTATATCTTCTCACTCATCATCGTCTTATAGTGGCCCTGAGGGTTTTCACGCAATAAGACTCCTCTCATTTTTCACTTTATCTCAACACAATTGATGCCTCATAGTACTTTGAAAGATCTTTATCAATAAATTCCCTCATTTTTAACTGCTCATCCCGAGAGGCCGACCTGTCTCTGAGTCTCTCTATGTTCTTTATATGGAGGCTGATACTTATCAACACTCTGAACCGAGCTTTCACGTGACTTGTCATTTGAAACAAATAGCATGTGCATACACGCTGTTTTTCCATCATCGTTCTCTGTGAGATTCTAGCTTACACGTGACGCAGATGGGCGTATCTACCCTACAAGACCTCAAAGCTCGACTAATTACTGCCGCCCTGGGCCGGGTTAACATGGTGCTAATGACGCTACTTCGTCACCTCACACGTTTGAATACTCTATGCTAGCTATATATATTGAACATAGAGTAGAGTTTGATGTATCTTTTGTTGCCCCTCAAGGCTTGTCTTACGCTCGTATTGCTAGCGACCCCTGCCTGTTCAAGAGTTTTCTCTTTCTGCTTTGCGCTTGACTCCTGAATCCTTATATTTTAATATAACCCCACCTGCTGCCCTACGTTATCCCGGTGCTCGTCAAATCGCCATGACATCTGGTCGAACCTCCAGCGGCTAAGTCACACATCGAAGTTGGTGGCTATTTGTTCTCTCGTCTCTTGTGGCTTCTGTTATTCGACTCTTTTCTTCTCTTTGTATTCTACACTGGTTGTTCGTTTTTTTTGATAGTTTATGTGACTCTGCCCTAATCTTGCACCTTGCCCTTTTGTTTTACCTCCGGGTTATTCTGCGTGGCACGTTTCACCAAAGGAGGTGTAATGAAAAAGAAAAATTAAGGCTCAAAGGGTGGCGCAAGGATTACTTAGCGGGCTTTTTGGATTATTTTTGAATGAAAACGGCTGCTCTGAGGCACTAGTGCCTACTTTATCTCACCACAATGCTCACCTCCACGCAGCACTGTAGCACTCCTTTACGTCCAAGATGGAAGTTGCACAAAGCGAGCACAATTCACCTCCTCTGTGTGGTCTCAACGTATGCATTGTCCTCTTTGGATCATGTACTGAGTTTAGACTCTTTAGCTCTGAATAAGCGTCCACATGCGTGCAAGTATACATGAGGAGCAACTCTCTCATCATGCACCAGAGAGCATCGCCATATATCGACGTCCATTCTTGATCTTGACATCCTGGCTCGTCTACTCCCATAAAGGATGTATCCAGGTGTTTTAAGTCCTTTATTCATTTCTTTGAATATTTTTTTTGGAAGCTTAATATCGCGTGAGACTTATCATTTTGTCCATGTATTGTTAGAGTACAAGTAATTTAAGATTCACGCCATAATGCATCCTCTGCCAATAGCATGACATCACCAACACATCTTGAGATGCATGAAAAGAAGTCATTGCATGACCCTGCCTGCGACAGGCCACAATCTAGAACGGATCAAAATGACAGGTACCAACCGGAAAGGTAGTGTATTAGCTACTTATAGATTTCGAGGGGAAGTACTTTTGTAGTGTAATCAGTTACAACAAATCAACTGATTTCAGGATACCATTAGCGTCTCAGTGAATAGAGCTCCAGACTAGGACCACAATGATCTTGAAGCACCACAACCAGTGTAACCGTAGACACACTCGATAGGTAATACGTCTAACTTACTAAAATTGAAAATAAGGAAAACATTGCATATAGCACTGTAAAGTGGACCTAATATTTATATATTCATGATATGAGCTAATCCTATTCCGGTCTCTACTTTTATCCAGAGAACAACCGCCAGCAGGTAGAGCGTATCCCTCTCTTCCACCCTTCTGAGCTCTCCCACACGGTCTTAAGGGCGCTCGTATCGGCTCGGCACGCTCTTAGGGGCGTCCTACGTATTATAGCGTCTCAACGCATATTTGTGTCACTATAGGTGTTCGGTTCTCTTGTTAGCCCGCATATCGTGCACAAGATTCTATTTTCCTCTAGGCTAGTCCTCTCACTCTCCTTTATCATAACATAGCAGTCCTTCGATGAAGTGTACACTCATCATTATTCTCTTTGCACCGGTAAGGGATTCCTATTCTATATAGAGATCTGGCCGCGCGCAGTGCCACTCAGTGTGTAGTCTCTCGTACAGAGTCCCACCCCGACATCATCTCTTTCGTTTGAGAGTCCAATCTCTTCGCACCTTTCTTCTTAAGTTTCGAGCAATCCCATCTCAGTCCTGGTGGCGCCGCGTTGTGTGTGTCTGAGTCCACTACACTCGAGGGATTGGTCACATTCCGTACATTGTCATTGGAAACTTGAAACCTTCTTGTGAGTGTGGGCGAGCATACAGTTTGCCTTGAGGGAATCGGCTCTGAGCGTGCAGAATCATCTCACATGTTCTGGAACTCTCGTCTATTCAGACATCACGGTCTTACCTGTCGTAAGATACCTCAATTGGTGGTGTCGACATTGAAGTGTGTGTAGGCTTTATTTGAACGTCTTAAACACATCGCGGACCCATAGTGGTCAGCTATCAGCACCTCGTCGGTGAAATGGGGGTTATATGGCAGCGCTTGGGCTCGTTTTGACCCTTTCAACTGGTCGCACTGTCGTGAGGGACACTCGGCTGCCATTTCTATGTCTTATGCCGTCTGATGAGCCATTTTTGGTATTTTATCAGTGGAACCTCGGACTCCAACAGCTGGTGATGCTCTCGCATGATTCTGGCTCCAATGGAGGGTCTGCCGCGCTTCGGATTGTTTGTCCCTTGAAACTTGGGGACTGGCAGCCGTGACGGTGGCATGGTTGCCATCGCTAAGCGTTCTTACCTGACCGTCCACTGCGATGTTTGGGTTTTGCGTCGGATGGGTCCCCATAAGCATGGTGCTATAGCACACGTCACTACCGGCCAACCGGGGGTTATGCGCGCTTTGGGGCTCGTTGACTTGAACATCGGGTCGCATGGCCATGAGGGTCAACCGTCTCATAGTTAAGGTCTCCATACTCGACGAGACTTTTTTGTTTTCTAGTCAGAAATCCGGATCACCCACAAGTTGGTGAGCATACAATGATTACTCGGCAAAGGAGGGTATGCGCGCTTCCGGGGCTTGTTTGACCTTGAAAATGGGTTTGCATGCCCATGAGTGCCATCGGTTTCATGCACAGGTCTTACGACGTCCACGAGATTTCGGCTTTTTGAGTCGAAATTTAGATCACCAACAAAGATGGTGAGCTTGTGACCACGCATCGGCAACAGGGGGTTGCCCTTTAGCATGTTTGACCTTCGCATAAGCGGCATGACCGTAATGGACAACCAGGCTGCTATCCAAGGTTTTAGCGGATGTGTACATTAGTTAGCATTTTGAAGTCCGAAATTCAGATCACCAACAAAGATGGAGCTAATATCACACGATCATCAACAGAATGGGAGGTATGCATGCTTCGACGCTCGTTTGACCTTGAATGGGTCAGCATGGCCGTGAGGGAATCTTCTGCATCGCGAAGGCTTATGACTTCCACCTAGAAATTTTGGAACAAGACGGTGAGATATAGCACACTCTCATCGGCCATAGGCGTATGCGGGCTTCGGGCTCGTTTTACCTAAAATGGTCGGCATGGATGTGAGGGCAAACATGATGCATGCCAAGGTCTTAGGAGACGTCCACACTGATAGATTGGCATTTTTGAAGTTTGAAATCCGGATCACCACACAAAGATGTGAGCTATAGCACACAACTATCGGCAAAATAGGGGTATAAGCCCTTCGGGGCTCGTTTGACCTTGAAAATGGCCCGGCTGGCCGTGAGGGCCTACCGCTGCATAGGCAAGGTCTCAACGGATGTCATGAGAAATTTTTGGCATTTTTGAAGTTGGAATTCCATATCACCAACAAATATGGTGAGCTATAGACACGATCATCGGCAAAACGGGGGGTATGCACACTTTGGGGCTTGTTTGACATTTTAAATTGGTAGGATGGCTGTGAGGGCCAACCAGCTTGGTAGCCAAGGTCTTAACCGGACGTCCACGAGATATTTTGGCATTTTTTAAGTCAAAAATCGGAGAGACAACATAGATGGTGAGCTATAACACACTCTTATCGGCAAACGGGGGGTATGCGCGCTTGGCGGCTCTTTGACCTTGAAAGCCAGACGAGATGGCCATGAGGTCCAACGGTCTGCATAGACAAGTTATTAATGGACATCCACGAGGATTTTCTGCATGTTTGAAGTCATTTTCCGATCACCAACAAGATGGTGAGCTATAGCACAAGATCATCGACAAAATGAGGGATATGCCCGTTCGTAGCTTGTTTGACCTTGAAAATGGGTTGCATGGCCGTGAACAATCGGCTGCATAGCCAAGGTGTTAAAGGATGTCCATGATAAATTTTGGCATTTTGAAGTCAAAATTCCGGATCACCAACAATGATGGTGAGCTATAGCACACGATCATCGGCAAAACAGGGGGTATGTGCGCTTCGAGGCTTGTTTTACCTTGAAAATTGGCCGGCATGGCGTGAGGAAAATGGTTGCATAGATAAGGTCTTAACGTACGTCCAAGCGAATTCTGGCATTTTGAAGTCAGAAATAGGGATCATCAATAAAGATGGTAAGCTATAGCACACGATCATCGGCAAAAATAGGGGGTTTATGCGCTTGCAAAAATGGGTCCGCATGTCCGTGAGGGACAATCGGCTGCATAGTTAATGTCTTAACAGACGTCGACGAAACATTTTGGTATTTTCTAAGTCGGAAACTCCGGATCACCAACAAAGCTGGTGAGCTATAGCAAATGATTATCGGCAAAATGGAGGGTATGCGCGCTTCCAGGCTTGTTGACCTTGAAAATGGTTTGCATGGCCATGAGTGCCAATCGGCTATATAGCCAAGGTCTTAACGGACGTCCATTGAGAAATTTCGGCATTTTTTGAAGTTGGAAATTTTGATTACCAACAAAGATGGTGAGCTATAGCACGCGAACATCGGCAACACGAGGGGTATGCCGCTTTAAAGCTCGTTTGACCTTGAAATGCTGACATGGCTGTGAGGGCCAACCGCTGCTTATCCAAGGTTTTAGCGGGCGTCCCCAAGAAAGTTCGGCATTTTTAAGTCGGAAATTCGGATCACCAACAAAGATGGTGAGTTATAGGACACGTCATCGGCAAAACGGGGGTATGCACGCTTCGGGGCTCATCTGACCTGAAAATTGGCCGGCTAGACGTGAGGGGCACCGAATGCATAGCAAGGTCTTGACGTACATTCAAGTAAATTTCGGCATTTTGAAGTTAGAATTCTAGATCAACACAAAGATAGTGGAGCTATAGCACACGATCATCGGCAAAACATTATGTATGCACGTTTCGAGGCTCGTTTTACCTTGATGGGCCGGCATGGCTGTCGGGGCCAACCAGCTTATTAGTAAAGATCTTAAAGGACGTCTATGAGAATGTTTTGCAATTTGAAGTCAGAAATCTGGATAACCAAAAAAATGGTGAGGTATAGCAACTGATTATCGACAAAATGGGGGTATGGTCCGTTCGAGGCACATTTGACCTTGAAAATAGGCTGACATTGCTGTGAGGGCCAACCAGTTGCATACCTAAGGTCTTAAGGGACGTCCATGAAGAAGTTTCAGCATTTTTTAAGTTGGAAATTTGATCACCAACAAAGATGGAGCTATATCACACGATCATCAGAAGATGGGAGGTATGCATGCTTCGACGCTCGTTTGATCTTGAAAATGGGTCGGCTCGGCCGTGAGGGAAAATGTCTGCATCGTCAAGGTCTAACGGACTTCCTGAGAAGTTTGGAACAAAGACAATGAGATATAGCACACGATCACGGCAATACTGGTGTTTGCGCGCATCGGGCTTGTTTTACCTTTAAAATGGTCGGCATGGATGTGAGGGGAAACATGATGCATAGAAGGTCTTACCAGACGTTCACGGTCAGTATAGTTTGGCATTTTTGAAGTTTTAAATCCGGATCACCAACAAAGATGTGAGCTATAGCACACAATCATCTGCAAAACAGGGGGTATAATCCCTTCGAGGCTCGTTTGACCTTGAAAATGGCCCGGCATGGCCGTGAGGGCCTACCGGCTGCATAGGCAAGGTCTCAACGGACGTCTATGAGAAATTTTTGCATTTCTGAAGTTTGAATTCCACATCACCAACAAATATGGTGAGCTATAGCACTTGATCATCGGCAAAACAGGGGGTATGCACACTTCGAGGCTTGTTTACTTTAAAATGGGTAGGATGGCCGTGAGGGCCAACCATCTTGGTTGACAAGGTCTTAACGGACGTCCACGAGATATTTCAGCATTTTTTAAGTCAGAAATCCGGATCACCACATAGATGTGAACTATAACATACGATCATCGCAAAATGGGGGGTATGCGCGCTTGTTGGCTCATTTGACCTTGAAAGGCGGCCGGCATGGCCATAAGGTCAAACCGGCTACATAGCAAAGTTATTAATGGACGTCCAGAGGATTTTCTGCATGTTTGAAGTCAGAATTCCGATCACAACAAAGATGGTGAGCTATAGCACAAGATCATCGACAAAATGAGGGGTATGTCGCTTCGTAGATTGTTTGACCTTGAAAATGGGCGGCATGGCCGTGAGGCCAATTGGCTGCATATCAAAGGTGTTAACGGATGTCACCAGAAATTTTGGCATTTTTGAAGTCAGAATTCCGGATCACCAACAATGATGGTGAGCTATAGAAATGATTATCGGCAAAACAGGGGGTATGTACGCTTCGGGGCTTGTTTTACCTTGAAAATTGGCCGGCATGGCCGTGAGGGAAAATGGTTGCATAGATAAGATCTTAACGGATGTTCACGCGAATGTTTGGCATTTTGGAAGTCATAAATAGGGATCACCAATAAAGATGGTAAGCTATAGCACACGATCATCGAAATACAGGGGTTAGTGCGCGCTTTGGGGCTCGTTTGACCTTGAAAATGGGTCCGCATGGCCGTGAGGGTCAACCGTCTCATAGTTAAGGTCTTACAGACGTCGACGAGAAATTTTGGTATTTTCTAAGTCGGAAATCCGGATCACCAACAAAGTTTGGTGAGCTATAGCAAATGATTATCGGCAAAATGGAGGGTATGCGCGCTTTCGGGCTTGTTTGACCTTGAAAATGGGTTTGCATGCCCATGAGTGCCAATCGGATGCATAGACAAGATCTTAACGGACGTCCACGAGAAATTTAGGCATTTTTGAAGTCAGAAATTTGGATCACCAACAAAGATGGTGAGCTATAGCACACGAACATCGACAAAACGGGGGGTATGCCCACTTTAAAGCTTGTTTGACCTTGGCAATAAGTCGGCATGACGTAATGGCCAACGACTGCATATCCAAGGTTTTGCGGATGTCTATGAAAGTTCGGCATTTTTAAAGTCCGAATTCAGATCACCAACAAAGATGGAGCTATATCACACGATCATCAGCAAATGGGAGGTATGCATGCTTCGACGCTCGTTTGACCTTGAAAATGGGTCGGCATGGCCGTGAGGGAAAAATTATCTGCATCGCAAAGGTCTTAACGGATTCCACGAAATTTTTGTACAAATACGGTGAGATATAACACACGATCATCGGCAAAATAGGGTATGCGCGCTTAGGGCTCGTTTTACCTTAAAAATGGGTCGTCATGGATGTGAGGGCAAACATGATGCATAGACAAGGTCTTAGAGGACGTCCACGCGATAGTTTGGCATTTTTGAAGTTTGAAATCCGGATCACCAACAAAGATGTGAGCTATAGCACACAATCATGGCAAAACAGGGGGTATAAGCCCTTGAGGCTCGTTTGACCTTGAAAATGTCGGCATGGCCGTGAGGGACCTACCGACTTCATAGGCAAGGTCTCAACGGACGTCCATGAGAATTTTTGCATTTCTGAAGTTGGAATTCCATATCACCAACAAATAAGGTGAGCTATAGCACACGATCATCGGCAAAACGGGGGTGTATGCACACTTCGGGGCTTGTTTGACCTTATAAATTGGTAGGATGGCTATGAGGGCCAAACTCTTGGTAGCCAAGGTCTTAACGGACGTCCACGAGATATTTCGGCTTTTTAAGTCTGAAATCCGGATCAACAACATAGATGGTGAGCTATAACACACTATCATCGGCAAAACGGGGGTATGCGCGCTTGGGGGCTCGTTTGACCTTGAAAGCTGGACGGAATTGCCATGAGGTCCAACCGGATGCATAGCCAAGTTATTAATGGACGTCCACGAGCCCCTCATTTTTTGAAGTCAGAATTCTGGATCACCAACAATGATGGTGAGCTATAGCACACGATCATCGGCAAAACGGGGTATGTGCGCTTCGGGGCTTGTTTTACCTTGAAAATTGCCGGCATGGCCGTGAGGGAAAACTGGTTGCATAGATAAGGTCTTAACGTACGTCCACGTGAATGTGTGGCATTTTGGAAGTCAGAAATAGGGATCACCAATAAAGATGGTAAGCTATAGCACACGATCATCGGCAAAATGGGGGTTATGCGCGCTTTGGGGCTCGTTTGACCTTGAAAATGTGTCCGCATGTCCGTGAGGGCCAATCGGATGCATTGTTAATGTCTTAACAGACATTGATGAAAAATTTTGGTATTTTCTAAGTCGGAAATCCGGATCACCAACAAAGCTGGTGAGCTATAGCAAATGATTATCGGCAAAATGGAGGGTATGCGCGCTTCCGGGCTTGTTTGACCTTGAAAATTGGCTGGCATGGCCGTGAGGGGAAAATGGTTGCATAGATAAGGTCTTAAAAGACGTCCACGCGAATGTTTGGGATTTTAGAAGTCGGAAATAGGGATCACCAATAAAGATGGTAAGCTATAGCACACGATCATCGGCAAAACGGGGGTTATGCGCGCTTTGGGGCTCGTTTGACCTTGAAAATGGGTCCGCATGGCCATGAGGGTCAACCGTCTCATAGTTAAGGTCTTAACATACGTCGACGAGAAATTTTGGTTTTCTAAGTCAGAAATCCGGATCACCAACAAAGTTGGTGAGCTAACAAATGATTATCGGCAAAATGGAGGGTATGCGCGCTTCCGGGCTTGTTTGACCTTGAAAATGGGTTTGCATGCCCATGAGTGCCAATCTTTGCATAGACAAGGTCTTAACGGACGTCCACGAGAAATTTCGGCATTTTTGAAGTCAGAAATTTGGATCACCAACAAAGATGGTGAGCTATAGCACACGAACATCGGAAAAACGGGGGGTATGCCCACTTTAAAGCTTGTTTGACCTTGGCAATAAGCCGGCATGACCGTAATGCCAACGGCTGCATATCCAAGGTTTTAGCGGATGTCTACATAAAGTTAGGCATTTTGAAGTCCGAAATTCAGATCACCAACAAAGATGGAGCTATATCACACGATCATCAACAGAATGGGAGGTATGCATGCTTCGACGCTCGTTTGACCTTGAAAATGGGTCAGCATGGCCGTGAGGGAAAATCATCTGCATCGCGAAGGTCTTAATGGACTTCCATTAGAAATTTTGGAACAAAGACGGTTAGATATAGCACTCGATCATCGGCAAAATAGGCGTATGCGGGCTTCGGGGCTCGTTTTACCATAAAAATGGGTCGGCATGGATGTGAGGGCAAACATGATGCATAGCCAAGGTCTTAGAGAACGTCCACATGATAGATTGGCATTTTTGAAGTTTGAAATCCGGATCACCAACAAAGATGTGAGCTATAGCACACAATCATCGGCAAAATAGGGGTATAAGCCCTTCGGGGCTCGTTTGACCTTGAAAATGGCCCGGCATGGCCGTGAGGGCCTACCAGCTGCATAGGCAAGGTCTCAACGGATGTCCATGAGAAATTTTGGCATTTTTGAAGTTGGAATTCCATATCACCAACAAATATGGTGAGCTATAGCACACGATCATCGGCAAAACGGGGGGTATGCACACTTTGGGGCTTGTTTGACATTTTAAATTGGTAGGATGGCTGTGAGGGCCAACCAGCTTGGTAGCCAAGGTCTTACCGGACGTCCACGAGATATTTTGGCAATTTTTAAGTCAAAAATCCGGAGAGACAACATAGATGGTGAGCTATAACACACTCTTATCGGTCAAACGGGGGGTATGCGCGCTTGGCGGCTCGTTTGACCTTGAAAGCCAGACGGAATGGCCATGAGGTCCAACCGTCTGCATAGACAAGTTATTAATGGACATCCACGAGGATTTTCTGCATGTTTGAAGTCATAATTTCCGATCACCAACAAAGATGGTGAGCTATAGCACAAGATCATCGACAAAATGAGGGATATGCCCGTTTCGTAGCTTGTTTGACCTTGAAAATGGGTTGGCATGGCCGTGAGACCAATCGGCTGCATAGCCAAGGTGTTAAAGGATGTCCATGATAAATTTTGGCATTTTTGAAGTCAAAATTCCGGATCACCAACAATGATGGTGAGCTATAGCACACGATCATCGGCAAAACAGGGGGTATGTGCGCTTCGAGGCTTGTTTTACCTTGAAAATTGGCCGGCATGGCGGTGAGGGAAAACTGGTTGCATAGATAAGGTCTTAACGTACGTCCAAGCGAATTTCTGGCATTTTGAAAGTCAGAAATAGGGATCATCAATAAAGATGGTAAGCTATAGCACACGATCATCGGCAAAATAGGGGTTATGCGCGCTTTGTGGATCGTTTGACCTTGAAAATGGGTCCGCATGTCCGTGAGGGACAATCGGCTGCATAGTTAATGTCTTAACAGACGTCGACGAAAAATTTTGGTATTTTCTAAGTCGGAAATCCGGATCACCAACAAAGCTGGTGAGCTATAGCAAATGATTATCGGCAAAATGGAGGGTATGCGCGCTTCCAGGCTTGTTTGCCTTGAAAATGGGTTTGCATGGCCATGAGTGCCAATCGGCTATATAGCCAAGGTCTTAACGGACGTCCATGAGAAATTTCGGCATTTTTGAAGTTGGAAATTTTGATTACCAACAAAGATGGTGAGCTATAGCACGCGAACATCGGCAACACGAGGGGTATGCCCGCTTTAAAGCTCGTTTGACCTTGGAAATGCGCTGACATGGCTGTGAGGGCCAACCAGCTGCTTATCCAAGGTTTTAGCGGGCGTCCACAAGAAAGTTCGGCATTTTTAAAGTCGGAAATTCGGATCACCAACAAAGATGGTGAGTTATAGGACACGATCATCGGCAAAACGGGGGGTATGCACGCTTCGGGGCTCATCTGACCTTGAAAATTGGCCGGCATAGACGTGAGGGGCAACCGAATGCATAGCAAGGTCTTGACGTACATTCAAGATAAATTTCGGCATTTTTGAAGTTAGAATTCTAGATCAACAACAAAGATAGTGAGCTATAGCACACGATCATCGGCAAAACATTATGTATGC
Source organism: Solanum lycopersicoides (assembly GCA_022817965.1). Taxonomy (NCBI): domain Eukaryota; kingdom Viridiplantae; phylum Streptophyta; class Magnoliopsida; order Solanales; family Solanaceae; genus Solanum; species Solanum lycopersicoides. Next base: position 25,583,975 of record CM040619.1, on the reverse strand, counting down.
ACGTTTCGAGGCTCGTTTTACCTTGAAAATGGGCCGGCATGGCTGTCGGGGCCAACCAGCTTATTAGTAAAGATCTTAAAGGACGTCTATGAGAATGTTTTGCAATTTTGAAGTCAGAAATCTGGATAACCAAAAAAAATGGTGAGGTATAGCAACTGATTATCGACAAAATGGGGGGTATGTCCGCTTCGAGGCCATTTGACCTTGAAAATAGGCTGACATTGCTGTGAGGGCCAACCAGTTGCATACCTAAGGTCTTAAGGGACGTCCATGAGAAGTTTCAGCATTTTTTAAGTAGGAAATTTTGATCACCAACAAAGATGGAGCTATATCACACGATCATCAGAAGAATGGGAGGTATGCATGCTTCGACGCTCGTTTGATCTTGAAAATGGGTCGGCTCGGCCGTGAGGGAAAATCGTCTGCATCGTCAAGGTCTTAACGGACTTCCATGAGAAAGTTTGGAACAAAGACAATGAGATATAGCACACGATCATCGGCAATACTGGTGTATGCGCGCATCGGGGCTTGTTTTACCTTTAAAATGGGTCGGCATGGATGTGAGGGCAAACATGATGCATAGCCAAGGTCTTACCAGACGTTCACGCGATAGTTTGGCATTTTTGAAGTTTTAAATCCGGATCACCAACAAAGATGTGAGCTATAGCACACAATCATCTGCAAAACAGGGGGTATAATCCCTTCGAGGCTCGTTTGACCTTGAAAATGGCCCGGCATGGCCGTGAGGGCCTACCGGCTGCATAGGCAAGGTCTCAACGGACGTCTATGAGAAATTTTTGCATTTCTGAAGTTTGAATTCCACATCACCAACAAATATGGTGAGCTATAGCACTTGATCATCGGCAAAACAGGGGTATGCACACTTCGGGCTTGTTTGACCTTTAAAATGGGTAGGATGGCCGTTGAGGGCCAACCATCTTGGTTGCAAGGTCTTAACGGACGTCCACGAGATATTTCAGCATTTTTTAAGTCAGAAATCCGGATCACCAACATAGATGGTGAACTATAACATACGATCATCTGCAAAATGGGGGGGTATGCGCGCTTGTTGGCTCATTTGACCTTGAAAGGCGGCCGGCATGGCCATAAGGTCAAACCGGCTACATAGCAAAGTTATTAATGGACGTCCATGAGGATTTTCTGCATGTTTGAAGTCAGAATTCCCGATCACCAACAAAGATGGTGAGCTATAGCACAAGATCATCGACAAAATGAGGGGTATGTCCGCTTCGTAGATTGTTTGACCTTGAAAATGGGCAGGCATGGCCGTGAGGCCAATTGGCTGCATATCAAAGGTGTTAACGGATGTCCACCAGAAATTTTGGCATTTTTGAAGTCAGAATTCCGGATCACCAACAATGATGGTGAGCTATAGAAAATGATTATCGGCAAAACAGGGGGTATGTACGCTTCGGGGCTTGTTTTACCTTGAAAATTGGCCGGCATGGCCGTGAGGGAAAATTGGTTGCATAGATAAGATCTTAACGGATGTTCACGCGAATGTTTGGCATTTTGGAAGTCATAAATAGGGATCACCAATAAAGATGGTAAGCTATAGCACACGATCATCGGCAAAACGGGGGTTTTGCGCGCTTTGGGGCTCGTTTGACCTTGAAAATGGGTCCGCATGGCCGTGAGGGTCAATCGTCTCATAGTTAAGGTCTTAACAGACGTCGACGAGAAATTTTTGGTATTTTCTAAGTCGGAAATCCGGATCACCAACAAAGTTGGTGAGCTATAGCAAATGATTATCGGCAAAATGGAGGGTATGCGCGCTTCCGGGCTTGTTTGACCTTGAAAATGGGTTTGCATGCCCATGAGTGCCAATCGGTGCATAGACAAGATCTTAACGGACGTCACGAGAAATTTAGGCATTTTTGAAGTCAGAAATTTGGATCACCAACAAAGATGGTGAGCTATAGCACACGAACATCGACAAAACGGGGGGTATGCCCACTTTAAAGCTTGTTTGACCTTGGCAATAAGCCGGCATGACCGTAATGGCCAACCGGCTGCATATCCAAGGTTTTAGCAGATGTCTACATGAAAGTTCGGCATTTTTAAAGTCCGAAATTCAGATCACCAACAAAGATGGAGCTATATCACACGATCATCAGCAGAATGGGAGGTATGCATGCTTCGACGCTCGTTTGACCTTAAAAATGGATCGGCATGGCCGTGAGGAAAAATCATCTGCATCGCGAAGGTCTTAAAGGACTTCCACGAGAAATTTTTGTACAAAGACTGTGAGATATAACACACGTTCATCGGCAAAATAGGGGTATGCGCGCTTAGGGGCTCGTTTTACCTTAAAAATGGGTCGTCATGGATGTGAGGGTAAACATGATGCATAGACAAGGTCTTAGAGGACGTCCACGCGATAGTTTGGCATTTTTGAAGTTTGAAATCCGGATCACCAACAAAGATGTGAGCTATAGCACACAATCATGGAAAAACAGGGGGTATAAGCCCTTCGAGGCTCGTTTGACCTTGAAAATGTCCCGGCATGGCCTTGAGGGCCTACTGGATGCATAGGCAAGGTCTCAACGGACGTCCATGATAAATTTTAGCATTTCTGAAGTTGGAATTCCATATCACCAACAAATATGGTGAGCTATAGCACACGATCATCGGCAAAACGGGGGGTATGCACACTTTGGGGCTTGTTTGACCTTATAAATTGGTAGGATGGCTGTGAGGGCCAAACAACTTGGTAGCCAAGGTCTTAACGGACGTCCATGAGATATTTCAGCATTTTTTTAGTCAGAAATCCGGATCAACAACATAGATGGTGAGCTATAACACACTATCATCGGCAAAACAGGGGGTATGCGCGCTTGGGGGCTCGGTTGACCTTGAAATCCAGACGGAATTGCCATGAGGTCCAACCGGCTGCATAGCCAAGTTATTAATGGAGGTCCACGAGGAATTTCTGCATGTTTGAAGTAAGAATTTCCGATCACCAACAAAGATGGTGAGCTATAGCACAAGATCATCGAAAAAATGAGGGGTATACCCGCTTCGTAGCTTGTTTGACCTTGAAAATGGGCTGGCATGGCCGTGAGACCAATCGGCTGCATAGCCAAGGTGTTAACGGATGTCCATGATAAATTTTGGCATTTTTGAAGTCAGAATTCTGGATCACTAACAAAGATGGTGAGCTATAGCACACGATCATCGGCAAAGCAAGGGGTATGTGCGCTTCGGGGCTTGTTTTACCTTGAAAATTGGCCGGCATGGCCGTGAGGGAAAACTGGTTGCATAGATAAGGTCTTAACATATGTCCACGCGAATGTATGGCATTTTGGAAGTCAGAAATAGGATCACCAATAAAGATGGTAAGCTATAGCACACGATCATCGGCAAAATAGGGGTTATGCGCTCTTTGGGGCTCGTTTGACCTTGAAAATGGGTCTGCATGTCCGTGAGGGCCAATCGGCTGCATAATTAATGTCTTAACAAACGTTGACGAATTTTTTTTGTATTTTCTAAGTCAGAAATCCGGATCACCAACAAAGCTGGTGAGCTATAGCAAATGATTATCGGCAAAATGGAGGGTATGCGCGCTTTCGGGCTTGTTTGACCTTGAAAATTGGCTGGCATGGCCGTCAGGGAAAACTGGTTGCATAGATACGGTCTTAACAGACGTCCATCAGAATGTTAGGCATTTTAGAAGTCGGAAATAGTGATCACCAACAAAGATGGTGAGCTATAGCACACGAACATCGGCAACACGAGGGGTATGCCCACTTTAAAGCTCGTTTGACCTTGAAAGACAGACGGAATTGCCATGAGGTCGAACCGGCTGCATAGCCAATTTATTAAAGGACGTCCACAAGAAAGTTCGGCATTTTTAAAGTCGGAAATTCGGATCACCAACAAAGATGGTGAGTTATAGGACACGATCATCGGCAAAACGGGGGGTATGCACGCTTCGGGGCTCATCTGACCTTGAAAATGGGCTGGCATGGCCGTGAGACCAATCGGCTGCATAGCGAAGGTGTTAACGGATGTCCATGATAAATTTTGGCATTTTTGAAGTCAGAATTATGGATCACTAACAATGATGGTGAGCTATAGCACACGATCATCGGCAAAACAGGGGGTATGTGCGCTTCGGGCTTGTTTTACCTTGAAAATTGGCCGGCATAGCCGTGAGGGAAAACTGGTTGCATAGATAAGGTCTTAACATACGTCCACGCGAATGTATGGCATTTTGGAAGTCAGAAATAGGGATCACCAAGAAAGATGGTAAGCTATAGCACATGATCATCGGCAAAATGGGGGTTATGTGCGCTTTGGGGCTCGTTTGACATTGAAAATGAGTCTGCATGTCCGTGAGGTCCAATCGGCTGCATAGTTAATGTCTTAACAGACTTTGACGAAAATTTTTGGTATTTTCTAAGTCAGAAATCCGGATCACCAACAAAGCTGGTGAGCTATAGCAAATGATTATCGGCAAAATGGAGGGTATGCGCGCTTCCGGGCTTGTTTGACCTTGAAAATTGGCTGGCATGGCCGTTAGGGAAAACTGGTTGCATAGATAAGGTCTTAACAGATGTCCACCCGAATGTTTGGCATTTTAGAAGTCGGAAATAGTGATCACCAACAAAGATGGTGAGCTATAGCACACGAACATCAGCAACACGAGGGGTATGCCCGCTTGAAAGCTCGTTTGACCTTGGAAATGGGACGGCATGGATGTGAGGGCCAACCGGCTGCTTATCCAAGGTTTTAGCGGGAGTCCACAAGAAAGTTCGGCATTTTTAAAGTCGGAAATTCGGATCACCAACAAAGATGGTGAGTTATAGGACACGATCATCGGCAAAAGGGGGGGTATGCACGCTTCGGGGCTCATCTGACCTTGAAAATTGGCCGGCATAGACGTGAGGGGCAACCGAATGCATAGCAAGGTCTTGACGTACGTTCAAGATAAATTTTGGCCTTTTTGAAGTCAGAATTCTAGATCAACAACAAAGATAGTGAGCTATAGCAAACGATCATCGGCAAAACATTATGTATGCACGTTTTGAGGCTCGTTTGACCTTGAAAATGGGCCGGCATGGCTGTCGGGGCCAACCAGCTTATTAGTAAAGATCTTAAAGGACGTCTATGAGAATGTTTCGCAATTTTGAAGTCGGAAATCTGGATAACCAAAAAAGATGGTGAGGTATAGCAACTAATCATCGGCAAAATGGGCGCATACGCGCTTCGAGGCCCATTTGACCTTGAAAATAGGCTGACATTGTTGTGAGGGCCAACCCGTTGCATACCTAAGGTCTTAAGGGACGTCCATGAGATGTTTTGGCATTTTTGAAGTTGGAAATTTGGATCACCAACAAAGATGGAGCTATATGACACGATCATCAGCAGAATAGGAGGTATGCATGCTTCGACCCTCGTTTGACCTTCAAAATGGGTCGGCATTATAGCGCCCCAAAATGAACTAAGGTGAACTAGAGCCTCATGGTTGTTTCTTTAGTTAATTTTAAGTTAAACGGAGTTAATTTGGTGTCCTTAGGCAGTGTGCAAAGTTTGGTTAAGTTTGGTGTTCAATCGACCAAAAACGTCCATGACGTTCGGATGGTATGCCTTAGAATGTACTTATATGTCTTGGCGAGTTTGGATGAGTTTTATGTGTTAGTTTTACTTGAAACATGCGTCGGATGTTCCCTAGACCTAGACGACTTAGTTTAGGGGTTTGAAGTCCGGGCACGACCCCACCTAGGACCCACAAGGGGCCCTAGATGAAGGGCCCAAGACTTGGGCAAAGTCTGCCCATCATTGGCTCACGACGACCATGGCGACGGTCCGTTGCACTCAGGACGGTCCGTCGACCCACGTCGTCGCGAGTGACAGAGAGTGGAACTTGGACAAGCTCCAGTTGGAGCCAAGTGTTCCTCGACGGGACCCCATGACGGTCCGTGGTGAACGTGATGGTCCGTCGAGGAGGTCTCGTCGACGAGGCCTGCCAGTGCCCGACTTAAGGCTGCCAACTTGGGGTGTTTTATGTAAATACACCCCAAGTCTTATAAGACCCTAGGTGTATAATTTTGGTGTTTTTAGGTTATATTAAATTAGTTTTAAACCCTAGACCTAGACAAGACCCTCTCACTTCAAGATCCAACTCTCTCTTTCTCTCAAGAAAACTCTCTCAACTCTCTTGGAAGCTAGAAGTCAAGGAAGGATAGGAGGACGGATTGGGACTTGTTTCTTCATCAAATTCGTGGGTTTCTTTCTCCTAAAGATATGGTATCCATTCTTGAATACCTTTCCATTCAAGAAGCCAACTTCCAAAATGGTTTTCAAAAAAGGGGTTTTAAACTCAACTTCTTCTAAACTTTGATTTCTATTATGGGTCCTCTTGTAACTAAGTTCTAATGGTTTAAATGTATTTATCTTGGTTTGAATAGTTGATTTTGATGTTAAAACTCCATGAAACTCTTGTTTATGCATACTTCAATTTTTGACTTGAAAATGGGTTATGTGAGCATGATTTGAGTAGGGTATGAACTTGGGTCTTCTTGTATTTGTCATGTTGGTGTAGCTACTGCCCTAAGGGCCTTAATATGGTGAAATATTGATAAATTGCTTATGGGTAATGATGGTTTGATTTGTTGATGAGTTGCTCTCATTGTATAATTCTTATTATGAATTGCTATTTGAGTGGTATGGTCCACCTTATGGGTGGCGGTGCTAATTGATGAACTTGATGTTACTTAGTATGGTTTGAGTATGTGATCTTGAAGGTCTAATATGTGAAATGAAGATATATATTGGAAATGGGTCTTGTGTTATGTTTGATGTAGCTTGAATTGCATGTTTGACCTAGTTTATGTCTAAATGAAGTATATGATTATGAGAAGTATGTAGAGTGTGTAGCTTGATGAATCAAGGTTAAAGTATGAGTAGAACTTGATGATAATGACATGATGCTTATATGCAAGGTGTGCACATGTACACACACACTCCTTTAAGATTTGTATTATGTCAAGTTGAGCAAAAAGGGAAATCTTGAGGTGAACACACTTCGTGAGTTGAGATGTAGTGTCTAGTAACAACCTCTCCATTTCCTAGTGAGCTTTCTAAGATAGACTATTATGTTGAGAAATCCGTGTGGAGTTATGCCTAGCACCGAGAGGATATGAAGGGGAGGTGGATTGCACTTCGTTAGTTGAGATGTTTTAATCCAAAGTACCTCTTGAGATGAGTACTCCTCGTTAGTAGAGAGTGAGTTACTTAGTAACAATCTCCTTATCCCTTAACTATGTGCCCGCATAGGTGTAGCTATTGGAAAAGCCATGTAAACGCTAAGAAGCATGACCTTACACTAGGCAAGTAAGGATCCCTCATCCGATAGGGGTTAATATCGGGATTCCATGTCTAGCTCTCATGGTCTTTGTCGGTTAAGCTAACTCCCACAAAAGAATTGATTTGAAACTAATTATCTTGTGTATTGTTGAAATTGTGTATGTATGTCGTGAAGTGCTCAATCCACATTAGTTACCGAGTAGGAGCATTGAGTGGGAGTAGCAGTATGGGATGCTATTCTCACATTGCACTTGGTGTGACCTATACCTACTATGGGAGAAGAGTACCTTCATGAAATCCGTGTTAATGAGTACTATGGTGTAGTGTTATGGAGGATTATTGTGGAGTACTTGAGTAAATGGAATCCATTAGGAGTACTAAGTGGGAGTGGTAGTATGGGATTCTACTCTCACATTGCACTTGGTATGACCTATATTTCCATGAGTGTTTTGCATATGTTAGCCAAGGGCGTGGATTTGATTTCTAACGAAGTAAGCCTAAGATTTGGTAGTTTTAAGGGTCGATTTGGTGTGCTTTGAAGGGAGCTGTAATGAGAGTCCCTTCTTGGCTCACCTTAGGGAGTCTTAGGATAACCTTGGGTTAGTGCAACTTCAAAGGAAAAGGGTTCATATGACTTGGACCGTGCCATTCACTATAAGGTCTTCATTGTAAGAATTCAAAATGTTCACTATGATGCTTTATTCAATTTTATTGCAAGTTTAGCAAAGTTAATTGAAATGTTCCTTTTGTTTACTTTAAGTTTGGTAAGATAGCCATAAAGTGTTAATTGTTGATTCTTATGTGGGTTTGCTTCTAGATTCATGAAGGTTATATTTGAATTGCATAAAAAGCTATCTTTACTAAAATGTCCCTTTTTGCATGTTTTTGCATATGCCATACTTAGTACATTGTTGTACTAACCCCATACTTTTTATACCTTATGAGTATAGGTTGGAAGCCCTTTTGGGAGGATCGGAGTCGAAGCTTGGGAACTTTATCTCTCAAGAATTTGGTATGTCCTCATATATTCGAGGACATAGTTTTATGTTTCTTAGTTTCTTTATTAATACTTAAAAATGTATTTACTTTTATCGTAAAGGGCCGTGTCCCTAAGATTCCAAGTTGTGTCTTTAAGTTGGCTTGTGACGATAAGATTTCTTAGTATTTATGAAAAGACTCCTTTTATTATTATTATCGTGAAAAGTTTTAAATTCCGCACCACTTTTCATGCTTTATGTTATGAATGCTAGTTAGAAGGCTTGTACGAGACCCCAAAGGGGTCAAGTACGCCCGGTCATGATTCGAAGGTTTTCCCTAACTTCTAGGAGGTGCTTTCGGGTCGTGACAAGACTTGGTATCAGAGCATAAGCTTTTGGGAAATAGTTTAAGGTCTGAAAGTCTCACAAGCCACATCTAGTAGTATCTTGGTCATTGGTGTGAGTCGCGACACATCCATGGACAAGAGGCTATAGGATGCTAGAAGTTTCACTTTCTTCTCTATTCTAGTATCGTGCCTTAGAGTTGAGTATATAATGTGTCTATTCTCAACCTCTTCTTTTGTGTTTTTAGGACATGAATACGAGGAGATCGACCGGTAGAAGGGAGGAGGGAGGTGTACCAAAAGAGAGAGTCCTTCCCCATGTTGACCAAGTTCCTATTGTTGGCTTAGGGGAGGAAAATGAGGAGGTTCCTCTTCAAGAACCTCAAGTGCCTCCGGAACCTCAAGGACCTCAAGTGCCTCCTATGCCTCAAGCTCCTTTTGTTGAGGGTGATATGACTAATGCGGAGTTGAGGGCTGCCCTAATGAACTTGACCCAACTCATGGCGGCTCAAGCTCAAGTTGTCAACAATCACTTTGTGGGCCAAGCTAACCTAGGAGATAGGCCCCAACCAAATGCTAGTACTCCCGCTTCTAGGATTCGGGATTTTATGAGGATGAACCCTCCTACTTTTCATGGCACTAAGGTGGATGAAGATCCACAAGGCTTCATAGATGAGGTTTTCAAGGTGGTAGATGCTATGGGTGTGACCCCTAGGGAGAAAGCGGAATTGGCCGCTTACCAACTTAAGGATGTTGCTCAAGTGTGGTATGAGCAATGGAGGGGTGAGAGACCCTTAGAAAGAGGACCGGTTGATTGGGAGGAATTCAAAGAGGCTTTCCTAGATAGATTCTTTCCTTTAGAGTGGAGGGAGAAGAAGATGGTTGAATTCATGAACCTCCGTCAAGGGGGAATGAGTGTGCAAGAGTACTCTCTCAAATTCACCCAACTCTCTAAGTATGCCCCAAACATGGTAGCCAACCCTAGGGCTAGGATGAACAAGTTTGTGATGGGCGTGTCTAGCTTGGTGGAAAAAGAGTGTCGTACGGCTATGCTTCTTAATGACATGGATATCTCTAGGCTCATGGTTTATGCGCAACAAATTGAGGAGTCCAAAATTAGGGAGATAAGGCAAGAGGGTAAGAGACCTAGGTCGGATGATTCTAGTCACCAAAGGCCTAAGAAGAGGTTTTATCCCCAAGATTCTTCTATGGGAAACAAGGATAGGGCTCCAAATCAATCTTCTCAAGGTGGTGGTCATTCCTATGAAAGGGCTAGGTGCCCTACTTGTGGCAAGCAACATGGGGGTAAGTGTCTTGCCGGAACGGATGGTTGTTTTGCATGTGGTAATAGAGGCCACAAGATGAGGGACTGCCCAAACCTTAAATCAAGGGGAGAGATGTCAATCAAGCTTCCCTAGATCCTAATGCTCCCAAGAAGAACCCTTCCTATGGGATGGGGGCTAGAAAGGATAATTAATCCGGATTGATGGTTTTGGTAAGTCTCAACTCTTGGTTATTGTTGCTTTTGTGTTATGAAATGAGTATATATGGTTTTATAGTTCCTATGATCATGTCGTCTTGATGAATTGCTTAGAGAATGAATTTTTCAAAAATTTGGTAAGATGGCAGTCAACTTCACTGTAAAAAATTTTGGCATTTTGAAGAAAATTGTTTTGTCTTGAATTTTAGTTTCAATGTGTGTAAAGGCATTGTTTATGAGCATTTTTAACGTTGGAGAAGGTAGTTCCTCCATAAAAGAAGATTGAGGTTGAATTTTTGACTTTGTGAAAATTGGTGAAAGTTGCCTATGTTGCTAAGTGTTGAAAGTGTAAAATGATGTTCCTTGCTAGTGGATGCTTTGATTGTTAGTGTTTTGATCATGATCTAAGTGTATTATATGATGCTAAGTGAGTCCTTGTTGTTCTTAAAATTTAAGTGTCATTCGAGGACGAATGTTATTCCAAGTGGGGGAGAATATAACGCCCCAAAATGAACTAAGGTGAACTAGAGCCTCATGGTTGTTTCTTGAGTTAATTTTAAGTTAAACGGAGTTAGTTTGGTGTCCTTAGGCAGTGTGCAAAGTTTGGTTAAGTTTGGAGTTCAATCGACCAAAAACGTCCATGACGTTCGGATGGTATGCCTTAGAATGTACTTGTATGTCTTGGCGAGTTTGGATGAGTTTTATGTGTTCGTTTTACTTGAAACATGCGTCGGATGTTCCTTAGACCTAGACGACTTAGTTTAGGGGTTTGACGTCGGGCACGACCCACCTAGGACCACAAGGGGCCCTAGATGAAGGGCCCAAGACTTGGGCAAAGTCTGCCCATCAGTGGCTCACGACGACCATGGCGACGGTCCGTTGCACTCAGGACGGTCCGTCGACCAGGGCGTCGCGAGTGACAGAGAGTGGAAACTTGGACAGGCTCCAGTTGGAGCCAAGTGTTCCTCGACGGACCCCATGACGGTCCGTGGTGAACGTGACGGTCCGTCGAGGAGGTCTCGTCGACGAGGCCTGCCAGTGCCCGACTTAAGGCTGCCAACTTGGGGTGTTTTATGTAAATACACCCCAAGTCTTATAAGACCCTAGGTGTATAATTTTGGTGTTTTTAGGTTATATTAAATTAGTTTTAAACCCTAGACCTAGACAAGACCCCTCACTTCAAGATCAACTCTCTCTCTCTCAAGAAAACTCTCTCAACTCTCTTGAAGCTAGAAGTCAAGGAGGATAGGAGGACGGATTGGGACTTGTTTCTTCATCAAATTCGTGGGTTTCTTTCTCCTAAAGGTATGGTATCCATTCTTGAATACCTTTCCATTCAAGAAGCCAACTTCCAAAATTTTTCAAAAAGGGGTTTTAAACTCAACTTCTTCTAAACTTTGATTTCTATTATGGGTCTTCTTGTAACTAAGTTCTAATGGTTTAAATGTATTTATCTTGGTTTGAATAGATGATTTTGATGTTAAAACTCCATGAAACTCTTGTTTATGCATACTTCAATTTTTGACTTGAAAATGGGTTATGTGAGCATGATTTGAGTAGGGTATGAACTTGGGTCTTCTTGTATTGTCATGTTGGTGTAGCTACTGCCTAAGGGCCTTAATATGGTGAAATATTGATAAATTGCTTATGGGTAATGATGGTTTGATTTGTTGATGAGTTGCTCTCTCATTGTATATTCTTATTATGAATTGTTATTTGATGAGTGTATGGTCCACCTTATGGGTGGCGGTGCTAATTGATGAACTTGATGTTACTTAGTATGGTTTGAGTATGTGATCTTGAAGGTCTAATATGTGAAATGAAGATTTATTGGAAATGGGTCTTGTGTTGTGTTTGATGTAGCTTGAATTGCATGTTTGACCTAGTTTATGTCTAAATGAAGTATATGATTATGAGAAGTATGTAGAGTGTGTAGCTTGATGAATCAAGGTTAAAGTATGAGTAGAACTTGATGATAATGAAATGATGCTTATATGCAAGGTGTGCACATGTACACACACACTCTTTTAAGATTTGTATTATGTCAAGTTGAGCAAAAAGGGGAATCTTGAGGTGGACACACTTCGTGAGTTGAGATGTAGTGTCTAGTAACAACCTCTCCATTTCCTAGTGAGCTTTCTAAGATAGACTATTATGTTGAGAAATCCGTGTGGAGTTATGCCTAGCACCGAGAGGATATGAAGGGGAGGTGGATTGCACTTCGTTAGTTGAGATGTTGTAATCCAGAGTACCTCTTGAGATGAGTACTCCTCGTTAGTAGAGTGAGTTACTTAGTAACAATCTCCTTATCCCTTAACTATGTGCCCGCATAGGTGTAGCTATTGGAAAAGCCATGTAAACGCTAAGAAGCATGACCTTACACTAGGCAAGTAAGGATCCCTCATCCGATAGGGGTTAATATCGGGATTCCATGTCTAGCTCTCATGGTCTTTGTCGGTTAAGCTAACTCCCACAAAAGAATTGATTTGAAACTAATTATCTTGTGTATTGTTGAAATTGTGTATGTATGTCGTGAAGTGCTCAATCCACATTAGTTACCGAGTAGGAGCATTGAGTGGGAGTAGTAGTATGGGATGCTATTCTCACATTGCACTTGGTGTGACCTATACCTACTATGGGAAAAAAGTACCTTCATGAAATCCGTGTGAATGAGTACTATGGTGTAGTGTTATGGAGGATTATTGTGGAGTACTTGAGTAAATGGAATCCATTAGGAGTACTAAGTGGGAGTGGTAGTATGGGATTATAACGCCCCAAAATGAACTAAGGTGAACTAGAGCCTCATCGTTGTTTCTTGAGTTAATTTTAAGTTAAACGGAGTTAGTTTGGTGTCCTTAGGCAGCGTGCAAAGTTGGTTAAGTTTGGAGTTCAATCGACCAAAAACGTCCACGACGTTCGGATGGTATTCCTTAGAATGTACATGTATGTTTTGGCGAGTTTGGATGAGTTTTATGTGTTCGTTTTACTTGTAACATGCGTCGGATGTTCCTTAGACCTAGACGACTTAGTTTAGGGGTTTGACGTCCGAGCACGACCCCACCTAGGACCCACAAGGGGCCCTAGATGAAGGGCCCAAGACTTGGGCAAGTCTGCCCATCAGTAGCTCACGACGGCCATGGCGACGGTCCGTCGTACTCAGGACGGTCCGTTGAGCCAGGGCGTCGTGGGTGACAGAGAGTGAAATTGGGACAGGCTCCATTTAGAAGCCAAGTGTTCCTCGACGGAACCCCGTGACGGTCCGTGGTGGACGTGACGGTCCGTCGAGGAGGTCTCGTCGACGAAGCCTGCCAGTGCATGATTTAAAGGCTGCCAGCTTAGGGTGTTTTATGTAAATACACCCAAGCCTTATAAGACTCTCTTACAACCCTAAACCTAGAGAAGAGCCCCTTTTCTCTTCAAGATCCAACTCTCTCTCTCTCTCAAGAAAACTCTCTCAACTCTCTTGGAAGTTAGAGTCAAGGAAGGATAGGAGGACGGATTGGGACTTGTTTCTTCATCAAATTCGTGGGTTTCTTTCTCCAAAGGTATGGTATCCATTCTTGAATACCTTTCCATTCAAGAAGCCAACTTCCAAAATGGTTTCAAAAAGGGTTTTTAAACTCAACTTCTTCTAAACTTTGATTTATATTATGGGTCTTCTTGTAACTAAGTTCTAATGGTTTAAATGTATTTATCTTGGTTTCAATAGATGATTTTGATGTTAAAACTCCATGAAACTCTTGTTTATGCATACTTCAATTTTTGACTTGAAAATGGGTTGTGTGAGCATGATTTGAGTAGGGTATGAACTTGGGTCTTCTTGTATTTGTCATGTTGGTGTAGCTACTGCCCTAAGGGCCTTAATATGGTGAAATATTGATAAATTGCTTATGGGTAATGATTGTTTGATTTGTTGATGAGTTGCTATCATTGTATAATTCTTGTTATGAATTGCTATTTGAGTGGAATGGTCCACCTTATGGGTGGCGGTGCTAATTGATGAACTTGATGTTACTTAGTATGGTTGGATTATGTAATCTTGAAGGTATAATATGTGAAATGAAGATATATTGGAAATGGGTCTTGTGTTGTGTTTGATGTTGCTTGAATTGCATGTTTGACCTAGTTATGACTAAATGAAGTATATGATTATGAGAAGTATGTAGAGTGTGTAGCTTGATGAATCAAGGTTAAAGTATGAGTAGAACTTGATGATAATGAAATGATGCTTATATGCAAGGTGTGCACATGTACACACACACTCTTTTAAGATTTGTATTATGTCAAGTTGAGCAAAAAGGGAATCTGAGGTGGACACACTTCGTGAGTTGAGATGTAGTGTCTAGTAACAACCTCTCCATTTCCTAGTGAGCTTTCTAAGATAGACTATTATGTTGAGAAATCCGTGTGGAGTTATGGCCTAGCACCGAGAGGATATGAAGGGGAGGTGGATTGCACTTCGTTAGTTGAGATGTTGTAATCCAAGTACCTCTTGAGATAAGTACTCCTCGTTAGTAGAGAGTGAGTTACTTAGTAACAATCTCCTTATCCCTTAACTATGTGCCCGCATAGGTGTAGCTATTGGAAAAGCCATGTAAAAGCTAAGAAGCATGACCTTACACTAAGCAAGTAAGGATCCCTCATCCGATAGTGGTTAATATCGGGATTCCATGTCTAGCTCTCATGGTCTTTGTCGGTTAAGCTAACTCCCACAAAAGAATTGATTTGAAACTAATTATCTTGTGTATTGTTGAAATTGTGTATGTATGTCGTGAAGTGCTCAATCCACATTAGTTACCGAGTAGGAGCATTGAGTGGGAGTAGTAGTATGGGATGCTATTCTCACATTGCACTTGGTGTGACCTATACCTACTATGGGAGAAGAGTACCTTCATGAAATCCGTGTGAATGAGTACTATGGTGTAGTGTTATGGAGGACTATTGTGGAGTACTTGAGTAAGAATCCATTAGGAGTACTAAGTGGGAGTGGTAGTATGGGATGCTACTCTCACATTGCACTTGGTATGACCTATATTTCCATGAGTGTTTTGCATATATTAGCCAAGGGCGTGGATTTGATTTCTAACAAAGTAAGCCTAAGATTTGGTAGTTTTAAGGGTCGCTTTGGTGTGCTTTTAAGGGAGGTGTAATGAGAGTCCCTTCTTGGCTCACCTTAGGGAGTCTTAGGATAACCTTGGGTTAGGGAAACTTCAAAGGAAAAGAGTTCATATGACTTGGACCGTGCCATTCACTGTAAGGTCTCATTGTAAGAATTCAAAATGTTCACTATGATGCTTTATTCAATTTTTATAGCAAGTTTAGCAAGTTAATCGAAATGTTCCTTTTGCTTACTTTAAGTTTGGTAAGATAGCCTAAAGTGTTAATTGTTGATTCTTAGTGAGTTTGCTTCTAGATTCATGAAGGTTATATTTGAATTGCATAAAAAGCTATCTTTACTAAAATGTCCCTTTTTGCCCACAGTGGCTCACGACGACGCATCGGCGGAGGTCCGTTTGCACCACGACGGTCGTCGACGCCAAGGCGTCGCGAGTGACAGAGAGTGAACTTGGACCGGCTCCAGTTTGGAGCCAAGTGTCGCTCGATGGGACCCCATGACGGTCCGTGGTGAACGTGACGGTCCGTCTTTAGGAGGTCTCGTCGACGAGGCCTGCCAGTGCCCGTACTTAAGGCTGCCACCTTGGGGTGTTTTATGTATAATACACCCCAAGTCTTATAAGACCCTAGGTGAATAATTTTGGTGTTTTTAGTGTTATATTATAAATTAGTTTTAAACCTAAGACCTAGAACAAGACCCCTCTCACTTCAAGATCCAACTCTCTCCTTTCTCTCTCAAGAAAACGTCTCTCAACTCTCTTTGGAAGCTGAAGTAAGGAAGGATAAGGAGGATCGGATTGGACTTGTTTCTTCATCAAATCGTGGGTTTCTTTCTCCTAAAGGTATGGTATCCATTCTTGAATACTTTCCATTCAAGAAGCCAACTTCCAAAATGGTTTTCAAAAAGGGGTTTTAAACTCAACTTCTTCTAAACTTTGATTTCTATTATGGGTCTGTCCTTTAACTAAGTTCCTAATGGTTTAAATGTATTTATCTTGGTTTGAATGATGATTTTGATGTTAAAACTCCATGAAACCTTTGTTTATTGCATACTTCAATTTTGACTTGAAAATGGGTTATGTGAGCATAGATTTGAGTAGGGTATGAACTTGGGTCTCTTCTTGTATTGTCATGTTTGTGTACGCTACTCGCCACTAAGGGGCCTTAATATGGTGAAATATTTGATTAAATTGCTTATGGGGTAATGATGGTTGATTTGCTTGATTGAGTTGCCTCTCATTGTAAGTTCTTATTATGAATTGTTATTGAGTGTATTGGTCGGCACCTTATGGGTGGCGTGTGCTCATTGATGAACTTTGATGTTACTTAGTATGGTTGAGTCATGTGATCTTGAGGTTATAATATGTGAAATGAAGATATATATTGGAAATGGGTCCTTGTGTTGTGGTTGATGTAGCTTAAATTGCAATGTTTGACCTAGTTTATGTCTAAATGAAGTTATGCTTATGAGAAGTATGTAGAGTGTGTTAGCTTGATGAATCAGGTTAAGTATGGTAAGGAACTTGATGATAATGAAATGAGCTTATATGCAAGGTGTGCACATGTACACACACCTCCTTTAAAGATTTTGTATTATGTAAGTTGAAGCAAAAGGGGATCTTGAGTGTGGACACACTTCGTGAGCTGAGATGTAGTGGTCTAGTAACAACGCTCTTCAATTTCCTAGTGGACTTTTCTAAGCATAGACTATTATGTTGAGAAATCCGTGTGGAGTTATGCCTAGCACCGAAGAGAATAGAAAAGGGGAATGGTGGATTGCACTTCGTTAGTTGAGATGTTGTAATCGCAAAGTACCTGCTTGAGATGAAGTTACTCCTCTTAGTCGTATAGAGTGAGTTACTTAGTAACAATCTCCTTATCCCTTAACTATGTGCCGCATAGGTGGTAGCTATTGGAAAATCTATGTAAACGCTTAAGAAGCAGACCTTACACTAGGCCAAGTAAGGATCCTCATCCGATGGGGTTAATTCGGGATTCCATGTCTAGCTTTCCTTCATGGTCTTTGTCGGTTAAGCTAACTCCCAAAAGAGATTGATTTGAAACATAATATATCTTGTGTATTGGTTGAAATTGTGTATGTATGGTCGGTGAAGTGCCTCAATCACATTAGTTTACTGAGTGGAGCATTGAGTGGGAGTAGTAAGTATGGGATGCTATTCTCACATTGCACTTGGTGTGCCTATACTACTATGGGATAAGAGTACCTTCATCAAATCGTGGTGAAATGAGTCTATGGTGTAGTGTTAATGGGGATTATTGTGGATTACTGAGTAATGGAATCCATTAGGAGTAATAAGTGGGAGTGGTACGTATGGGATTATAACGCCCAAATGAACTTAAAATTTTGGTGAACTAGAGCCTCCATCGTTGTTTCCTTTGAGTTAATTTTAAGTAACACGGAGTTTAGTTTGGTGTCCTAGGCAGCGTGCAAGTTGGTTAAGTTTGGAGTTCAATGCGACCAAAAACGGTCCACGACCCGTTCGGATGGTATTCCTTTAGAATGTACATTGTATGTTTTGGCGAGTTTGGATGAGTTTATGTGTTTTAAGTTGGCTTGTGACGATAAGATTTCTTAGTATTTATGAAAAGACTCCTTTTATTATTATTATCGTGAAAAGTTTTAATTCCGCACTACTTTTCATGCTTTATGTTATGAATGCTAGTTAGAGGGCTTGTACGAGACCCCAAAGGGTCAAGTACGCCCGGTCACGATTCGAAGGTTTTCCCTAACTTCTAGGGGGTGCTTTCGGGTCGTGACAAGACTTGGTATCAGAGCATAAGGTTTTGGGAAATAGTTTAAGGTCTGAAAGTCTCACAAGCCACATCTAGTAGTATCTTGGTCATTGGTGTGAGTCGCGACACATCCATGGACAAGAGGCTATAGGATGCTAGAAGTTTCACTTTCTTCTCTATTCTAGTATCGTGCCTTAGAGTTGAGTATATAAGGTGTCTATTCTCAACCTCTTCTTTTGTGTTTTTAGGACATGAATACGAGGAGATCGACCGCTAGAAGGGAGGAGGGAGGTGTACCAAATGAAAGAGTCCTTCCCCGTGTTGACCAAGTTCCTATTGTTGGCTTAGGGGAGGAAAATGAGGAGGTTTCTCTTCAAGAACCTCAAGTGCCTCCGGAACCTCAAGGACCTCAAGTGCCTCCTATGCCTCAAGCTCCTTTTGTTGAGGGTGATATGACTAATGCGGAGTTGAGGGCTGCCCTAATGAACTTGACCCAACTCATGACGGCTCAAGCTCAAGTTGTCAATAATCACTTTGTGGGCCAAGCTAACCTAGGAGATAGGCCCCAACCAAATGCTAGTACTCCCGCTTCTAGGATTCGGGATTTTATGAGGATGAACCCTCCTACTTTTCATGGCACTAAGGTGGATGAAGATCCACAAGGCTTCATAGATGAGGTTTTCAAGGTGGTAGATGCTATGGGTGTGACCCCTAGGGAGAAAGCGGAATTGGCCGCTTACCAACTTAAGGATGTTGCTCAAGTGTGGTATGAGCAATGGAGGGGTGAGAGACCCTTAGAAAGAGGACCGGTTGATTGGGAGGAATTCAAAGAGGCTTTCCTAGATAGATTCTTTCCTTTAGAGTGGAGGGAGAAGAAGATGGTTGAATTCATGAACCTCCGTCAAGGGGGAATGAGTGTGCAACAGTACTCTCTCAAATTCACCCAACTCTCTAAGTATGCCCTCACCATGGTAGCCAACCCTAGGGCTAGGATGAACAAGTTTGTGATGGGCGTGTCTAGCTTGGTGGAAAAAGAGTGTCGTACGGCTATGCTTCTTAATGACATGGATATCTCTAGGCTCATGGTTTATGCGCAACAAATTGAGGAGTCCAAAATTAGGGAGATAAGGCAAGAGGGTAAGAGACCTAGGTCGGATGATTCTAGTCACCAAAGGCCTAAGAAGAGGTTTTATCCCAAGATTCTTCTATGGGAAACAAGGATAGGGCTCCAAATCAATCTTCTCAAGGTGGTGGTCATTCCTATGAAAGGGCTAGGTGCCCTACTTGTGGCAAGCAACATGGGGGTAAGTGTCTTGCCGGAACGGATGGTTGTTTTGCATGCGGTAATAGAGGCCACAAGATGAGGGACTGCCCAAACCTTAAATCAAGGGGGAGAGATGTCAATCAAGCTTCCCTAGATCCTAATGCTCCCAAGAAGAACCCTTCCTATGGGATGGGGGCTAGAAAGGATAATTAATCCGGATTGATGGTTTTGGTAAGTCTCAACTCTTGGTTATTGTTGCTTTTGTGTTATGAAATGAGTATATATGGTTTTATAGTTCCTATGATCATGTCATCTTGATGAATTGCTTAGAGTGAATTTTTCAAAAATTTGGTGACTTGGCAGTGAACTTCACTGTAAATTTTGGCATTTTGAAGAAAATTGTTTTGTCTTGAATTTTAGTTTCAATGTGTGTAAAGGTATTGTTATGAGCATTTTAACGTTGGAGAAGGTAGTTCCTCCATAAAAGAAGTTAAGGTTGAGTTTTGACTTTGTGAGTTTGGCAAAATTGCCTATGTTGCTAAGTGTTGAAAGTGTAAAATGATGTTCCTTGCTAGTGGATGCTTTGATTGTTAGTGTTTTGATCATGATCTAAGTGTATTATATGATGCTAAGTGAGTCCTTGTTGTTCTTAAAATTTAAGTGTCATTCGAGGACGAATGTTATTCCAAGTGGGGGAGAATATAACGCCCCAAAATGAACTAAGGTGAACTAGAGCCTCATGGTTGTTTCTTGAGTTAATTTTAAGTTAAACGGAGTTAGTTTGGTGTCCTTAGGCAGTGTGCAAAGTTTGGTTAAGTTTGGAGTTCAATCGACCAAAAACGTCCATGACGTTCGGATGGTATGCCTTAGAATGTACTTGTATGTCTTGGCGAGTTTGGATGAGTTTTATGTGTTCGTTTTACTTGAAACATGCGTCGGATGTTCCTTAGACCTAGACGACTTAGTTTAGGGTTTGACGTCCGGGCACGACCCCACCTAGGACCCACAAGGGGCCCTAGATGAAGGGCCCAAGACTTGGGCAAGTCTGCCCATCAGTAGCTCACGACGCATGGCGACGGTCCGTCGTACTCAGGACGGTCCGTCGAGCCAGGGCGTCGTGGTGACAGAGAGTGAAATTGGACAGGCTCCATTTAGAAGCCAAGTGTTCCTCGACGGAACCCCGTGACGGTCCGTGGTGGACGTGACGGTCCGTCGAGGAGGTCTCGTCGACGAAGCCTGCCAGTGCATGATTTAAAGGCTGCCAGCTTAGGGTGTTTTATGTAAATACACCCCAAGCCTTATAAGACTCTCTTACACCCTAAACCTAGAGAAGAGCCCCCTTTTCTTATAAAGATCCAACTCTCTCTCTCTCTCAAGAAAACTCTCTCAACTCTCTTGGAAGCTAGAAGTCAAGGAAGGATAGGAGGACGGATTGGGACTTGTTTCTTCATCAAATTCGTGGGTTTCTTTCTCCAAAAGGTATGGTATCCATTCTTGAATACCTTTCCATTCAAGAAGCCAACTTCCAAAATGGTTTTCAAAAAGGGTTTTAAACTCAACTTCTTCTAAACTTTGATTTCTATTATGGGTCTTCTTGTAACTAAGTTCTAATGGTTTAAATGTATTTATCTTGGTTTGAATAGATGATTTTGATGTTAAAACTCCATGAAACTCTTGTTTATGCATACTTCAATTTTTGACTTGAAAATGGGTTGTGTGAGCATGATTTGAGTAGGGTATGAACTTGGGTCTTCTTGTATTTGTCATGTTGGTGTAGCTACTGCCCTAAGGGCCTTAATATGGTGAAATATTGATAAATTGCTTATGGGTAATGATGGTTTGATTTGTTGATGAGTTGCTATCATTGTATAATTCTTATTATGAATTGCTATTTGAGTGGTATGGTCCACCTTATGGGTGGCGGTGCTAATTGATGAACTTGATGTTACTTAGTATGGTTGGATTATGTAATCTTGAAGGTCTAATATGTGAAATGAAGATATATTGGAAATGGGTCTTGTGTTGTGTTTGATGTAGCTTGAATTGCATGTTTGACCTAGTTATGACTAAATGAAGTATATGATTATGAGAAGTATGTAGAGTGTGTAGCTTGATGAATCAAGGTTAAAGTATGAGTAGAACTTGATGATAATGAAATGATGCTTATATGCAAGGTGTGCACATGTACACACACACTCTTTTAAGATTTGTATTATGTCAAGTTGAGCAAAAAGGGAAATCTCGAGGTGGACACACTTCGTGAGTTGAGATGTAGTGTCTAGTAACAACCTCTCCATTTCCTAGTGAGCTTTCTAAGATAGACTATTATGTTGAGAAATCCGTGTGGAGTTATGCCTAGCACCGAGAGGATACGAAGGGGAGGTGGATTGCACTTCGTTAGTTGAGATGTTGTAATCCAAAGTACCTCTTGAGATGAGTACTCCTCGTTAGTAGAGAGTGAGTTACTTAGTAACAATCTCCTTATCCCTTAACTATGTGCCCGCATAGGTGTAGCTATTGGAAAAGCCATGTAAACGCTAAGAAGCATGACCTTACACTAGGCAAGTAAGGATCCCTCATCCGATAGGGGTTAATATCGGGATTCCATGTCTAGCTCTCATGGTCTTTGTCGGTTAAGCTAACTCCCACAAAAGAATTGATTTGAAACTAATTATCTTGTGTATTGTTGAAATTGTGTATGTATGTCGTGAAGTGCTCAATCCACATTAGTTACCGAGTAGGAGCATTGAGTGGGAGTAGTAGTATGGGATGCTATTCTCACATTGCACTTGGTGTGACCTATACCTACTATGGGAGAAGAGTACCTTCATGAAATCCGTGTGAATGAGTACTATGGTGTAGTGTTATGGAGGATTATTGTGGAGTACTTGAGTAAATGGAATCCATTAGGAGTACTAAGTGGGAGTGGTAGTATGGGATGCTACTCTCACATTGCACTTGGTATGACCTATATTTCCATGAGTGTTTTGCATATGTTAGCCAAGGGCGTGGATTTGATTTTTAACGAAGTAAGCCTAAGATTTGGTAGTTTTAAGGGTCGCTTTGGTGTGCTTTGAAGGGAGGTGTAATGAGAGTCCCTTCTTGGCTCACCTTAGGGAGTCTTAGGATAACCTTGGTTTAGGGAAACTTCAAAGGAAAAGAGTTCATATGACTTGGACCGTGCCATTCACTGTAAGGTCTTCATTGTAAGAATTCAAAATGTTCACTATGATTCTTTATTCAATTTTATAGCAAGTTTAGCAAAGTTAATCGAAATGTTCCTTTTGCTTACCGTAAGTTTGGTAAGATAGCCCTAAAGAGTTAATTGTTGATTCTTATGTGAGTTTGCTTCTAGATTCATTAAGGTTATATTTGAATTGCATAAAAAGCTATCTTTACTAAAATGTCCCTTTTTGCATGTTTTTGCATGTTTTTGCATATGCCATACTTAGTACATTGTTGTACTAACCCCATACTTTTATATACCTTATGAGTATACGTTGGAAGCCTTTTTGGAGGATTGGAGTTGAAGCTTGGGAATTCTATCTCTCAAGGATTGGGTATGTCCTCATATATTCGAGGACATAGTTTTATGTTTCTTAGTTTCTTAATTAAGACAAAAAAAAAATGTATTTACTTTTATTGTAAAGGGCCGTGTCCCTAAGATTCCAAGTTGTGTCTTTAAGTTGGCTTGTGACGATAAGATTTTTTAGTATTTATGAAAAGACTCCTTTTATTATTATTATCGTGAAAAGTTTTAATTCCGCACTACTTTTCATGCTTTATGTTATGAATGCTAGTTAGAGGGCTTGTACGAGACCCCAAAGGGGTCAAGTACGCCCGGTCACGATTCGAAGGTTTTCCCTAACTTCTAGGGGGTGCTTTCGGGTCGTGACAGGGATGCTACTCTCACATTGCACTTGGTATGACCTATATTTCCATGAGTGTTTTGCATATGTTAGCCAAGGGCGTGGATTTGATTTCTAACGAAGTAAGCCTAAGATTTGGTAGTTTTAAGGGTCGCTTTGGTGTGCTTTGAAGGGAGCTGTAATGAGAGTCCCTTCTTGGCTCACCTTAGGGAGTCTTAGGATAACCTTGGGTAGGGAAACTTCAAAGGAAAAAGGTTCATATGACTTGGACCGTGCCATTCACTTTAAGGTCTTCATTGTAAGAATTCAAAATGTTCACTATGATGCTTTATTCAATTTTATTGCAAGTTTAGCAAAGTTAATTGAAATGTTCCTTTTGTTTACTTTAAGTTTGGTAAGATAGCCATAAAGTGTTAATTGTTGATTCTTATGTGGGTTTGCTTCTAGATTCATGAAGGTTATATTTGAATTGCATAAAAAGCTATCTTTACTAAAATGTCCCTTTTTGCATGTTTTTGCATATGCCATACTTAGTACATTGTTGTACTAACCCCATACTTTTTATACCTTATGAGTATAGGTTGGAAGCCCTTTTGGGAGGATCGGAGTCGAAGCTTGGGAACTTTATCTCTCAAGAATTTGGTATGTCCTCATATATTCGAGGACATAGTTTTATGTTTCTTAGTTTCTTTATTAATACTTAAAAATGTATTTACTTTTATCGTGAAGGGCCGTGTCCCTAAGATTCCAAGTTGTGTCTTTAAGTTGGCTTGTGACGATAAGATTTCTTAGTATTTATGAAAAGACTCCTTTTATTATTATTATCGTGAAAAGTTTTAAATTCCGCACTACTTTTCATGCTTTATGTTATGAATGCTAGTTAGAGGGCTTGTACGAGACCCCAAAGGGGTCAAGTACGCCCGGTCATGATTCGAAGGTTTTCCCTAACTTCTAGGGGGTGCTTTCGGGTCTTGACAGGCATGGCCGTGAGGGAAAATCGTCTGCATCGTCAAGGTCTTAACGGACTTCCACGAGAAAGTTTGGAACAAAGACGGTGAGATATAGCACACGATCATCGGCAAAACAGGTGTGTGCGCGCATCGGGGCTTGTTTTACCTTAAAAATGGGTCAGCATGGATGTGAGGGCAAACATGATGCATAGCCAAGGTCTTACCGGACGTCCACGCGATAGTTTGGCATTTTTGAAGTTTGAAATCCGGATCACCAACAAAGATGTGAGCCATAACACACAATCATCTGCAAAACAGGGGGTATAATCCTTTTGAGGCTCGTTTGACCTTGAAAATGGCCCGGCATGGCCGTGACGGCCTATCGGCTGCATAGGCAAGGTCTCAACGGACGTCTATGAGAAATTTTGGCGTTTTTGAAGTTTGAATTACATATCACCAACAAATATGGTGAGCTATAGCACATGATCATCGGTAAAACAGGGGGTATGCACACTTCGGGGCTTGTTTGACCTTTAAAATGGGTAGGATAGCTGTGAGGGCCAACCATCTTGGTTGACAAGGTCTTAACGGACGTCCACGAGATATTTTGGCATTTTTTAAGTCAGAAATCCGGATCACCAACATAGATGGTGAACTATAACACACGATCATTGGCAAAATGGGGGGTATGCGCGCTTGGTGGCTCATTTGACCTTGAAAGCCGGCCGGCATGGCCATAAGGTCCAACCGGATACATAGCAAAGTTATTAATAGACGTCCACAAGGATTTTATGCATGTATGAATTCAGAATTCGCGTTCACCAACAAAGATGTTGAGCTATAGCACAAGATCATCGACAAAATGAGGGGTATGCCCGCTTCGTAGCTTGTTTGACCTTGAAAATGGGCTGGCATGGCCGTGAGGCCAATCGACTGCATATCCAAGGTGTTAACGGATGTCCACCAGAAATTTTGGCATTTTTGAAGTCAGAATTCCGGATCACCAACAATGATGGTGAGCTATAGCACACGATCATCGGCAAAACAGGGGGTATGCGCGCTTCGGGGCTTGTTTTACCTTGAAAATTGGCCGGCATGGCCGTGAGGGAAAACTGGTTGCATAGATAAGGTCTTAACGGATGTCCACGCAAATGTTTGGCATTTTGGAAGTCGGAAATAGGTATCACCAAGAAAGATGGTAAGCTATAGCACACGATCATCAGCAAAACGGGGGTTTTGCGCGCTTTGGTGCTCGTTTGACCTTGAAAATGGGTCCGCATGGCCGTGAGGGACAATCGGCTGCATAGTTAATGTCTTAACAGACGTCGACCAGAAATTTTGGTATTTTCTAAGTCGGAAATCCGGATCACCAACAAAGTTGGTGAGCTATAGCAAATGATTATCGGCAAAATGGAGTGTATGCGCGGTTTCGGGCTTGTTTGACCTTGAAAATGGGTTTACATGCCCATGAGTGCCAATCGGTTGCATAGAAAACGTCTTAACGGACGTACACGAGAAATTTCGGCATTTTTCAAGTCAGAAATTTGGATCACCAACAAAGATGGTGAGCTATAGCACACGAACATCGGTAAAACGGGGGGGTATGCCCACTTTAAAGCTTGTTTGACCTTGGCAATAAGCCGGCATGACCGTAATGGCCAACCGGCTGCATATCCAAGGTTTTAGCGGATGTCTACATGAAAGTTAGGCATTTTTGAAGTCCGAAATTCAGATCACCAACAAAGATGGAGCTATATCACACGATCATCAGCAGAATGGAAGGTATGCATGCTTCGACACTCGTTTGACCTTGAAAATGGGTCAGCATGGCAGTGAGGGAAAATCATTTGCATCGCGAATGTCGTAACGGACTTCCACGAGAAATTTTGGAACAAAGACGGTGAGATATAGCACACGATCATCGGCAAAATAGGGGTATGCATGCTTCGCAACTCTTTTTACCTTAAAAATGGGTCGGCATGGATGTGAGGGTAAACCTGATGCATAGCCAAGGTCTTAGAGGACGTCCACGCGATAGTTTGGCATTTTTGAAGTTTGAAATCTGGATCACCAACAAAGATGTGAGCTATAGCACACAATCATGGGCAAAACAGTGGGTATAAGCACTTCGAGGCTCGTTTGACCTTGAAAATGACCCGGCATGGCCGTGAGGGCCTACCAGCTGCATAGGCAAGGTCTCAACGGACGTCCATGAGAAAATTTGGCATTTCTGAAGTTGGAATTCCATATCACCAACAAATATGGTGAGCTATAGCACACGATCATCGGCAAAACGGGGGGTATGCACACTTCGGGGCTTGTTTGACCTTTTAAATTGGTAGGATGGCTGTAAGGGCCAACCAGCTTGGTAACCAAGGTCTTAACGGACGTCCACGAGATATTCGGCATTTTTTAAGTCAGAAATCCAGATCAACAACATAGATGGTGAGCTATAACACACTATCATCGGCAAAACGGGGGGTATGCGCGCTTGGGGGCTCGTTTGACCTTGAAAGCCGGACGGAATGGCCATGAGGTCAAACTGGCTGCATAGCCAAGTTATTAATGGACGTCCACGAGGAATTTCTACATGTTTGAAGTCAGAATTTCCGATCACCAACAAAGATGGTGAGTTATAGCACAAGATCATCGACAAAATAAGGGGTATGCCCGCTTCGTAGCTTGTTTGACCTTGAAAATAGGCTGGCATGGCCGTGAGACCAATCGGATGCATAGCCAAGGTGTTAACGGATGTCCATGATAAATTTTGGCATT
This sequence comes from Solanum lycopersicoides, assembly GCA_022817965.1. Taxonomy (NCBI): domain Eukaryota; kingdom Viridiplantae; phylum Streptophyta; class Magnoliopsida; order Solanales; family Solanaceae; genus Solanum; species Solanum lycopersicoides. The sequence continues at coordinate 25,557,115 of CM040619.1, read as the reverse complement.
TTTGAAGTCAGAATTCCGGATCACCAACAATGATGGTGAGCTATATCACACGATCATTGGCAAAACAGGAGGTATGTGCGCTTCGGGGCTTGTTTTACCTTGAAAATTGGCCGGCATGGCCGTGAGGGAAAACTGGTTGCATAGATAAGGTCTTAAAGTACGTCCACGCGAATGTCTAGCATTTTGGAAGTCAAAAATAGGGATCACCAATAAAGATGGTAAGCTATAGAACACGATCATCAGCAAAATGGGGGTTATGCGCGCTTTGGAGCTCGTTTGACCTTGAAAATGGGTCCGCATGATCGTGAGGGACAATCGGCTGCATAGTTAATGTCTTAACAGACGTTGATGAAAATTTTGATATTTTCTAAGTCAGAAATCCAGATCACCAACAAAGCTGGTGAGCTATAGCAAATGATTATCGGCAAAAAGGAGGGTATGCGCGCTTCCGGGCTTGTTTGACCTTGAAAATTGGCTGGCATGGCCGTGAGAGAAAACTGGTTGCATAGATAAGGTCTTAACAGACGTCCACGCGAATGTTTGGCATTTTATAAGTCGGAAATAGGGATCACCAATAAAGATGGTAAGCTATAGCACACGATCATCGGCAAAACGGGGGTTATGCGCGCTTTGGGGCTCGTTTGACCTTAAAAATGGGTCCACATGGCCATGAGGGTCAACCGGCTCATAGTTAAGGTCTTAAGAGACGTCGACAATAATTTTTGGTATTTTCTAAGTCAGAAATCCGGATCAACAACAAAGTTGGTGAGCTATAGCAAATGATTATCGGCAAAATGGAGGGTATGCGCGCTTCCGGGCTTGTTTGACCTTGAAAATGGGTTTGCATGCCCATGAGTGACAATCGGTTTCATAGACAAGGTCTTAACGGACGTCCACGAGAAATTTCGGCATTTTTGAAGTCAGAAATTTGGATCACCAACAAAGATGGTGAGCTATAGCACACGAACATTGACAAAACGGGGGGTATGCCCACTTTAAAGCTTGTTTGACCTTGGCAATAAGCCGGCATGACCGTAATGGCCAACCGGCTGCATATCCAAGGTTTTAGCGGATGTGTACATGAAAGTTCGGCATTTTTGAAGTTCGAAATTCAGAACACCAACAAAGATGGAGCTATATCACACCATCATCAACAGAATGGGAGGTATGCATGCTTCGACGCTCGTTTGACCTTGAAAATGGGTCAGCATGGCCGTGAGGGAAATGAATCTTCATCGCGAAGGTCTTAATGTACTTCCATGAGAAATTTTGGAACAAAGACGGTGAGATATAGTACACGATCATCGGCAAAATAGGGGTATGCGCACTTCGGGGCTCGTTTTACCTTAAAAATGGGTTGGCATGGATGTGAGGGAAAACATGATGCATAGCCAAGGTTTAGAGGACGTCCACGCGATAGTTTGGCATTTTTGAAGTTTGAAATCCGGATCACCAACAAAGATGTGAGCTATAGCACACAATCATGGAAAAACAGGGGGTATAAGCCCTTCGAGGCTCGTTTGACCTTGAAAATGTCCCAGCATGGCCGTGAGGGCCTACCGACTGCATAGGCAAGGTCTCAACGGACGTCCATGATAAATTTTGGCATTTCTGAAGTTGGAATTCCATATTACCAACAAATATGGTGAGATATAGCACACGATCATCGGTAAAACGAGGGGTTTGCACACTTCGGGGCTTGTTTGACCTTATAAATTGGTAGGATGGCTGTGAGGGCCAACCAGCTTGGTAGACAAGGTCTTAACGGACGTCCACGAGATATTTCGACATTTTTAAGTCAGAAATCCGGATCAACAACATAGATGGTGAGGTATAACACACTATCATCGGCAAAACGGGGTGTATGCGCGCTTGGGGGCTCGTTTGACCTTGAAAGCCGGACGGAATTGCCATAAGGTCCAACCGGCTGCATAGCCATGTTATTAATGGACGTCCAAGAGGAATTTCTGCATGTTTGAAGTCACAATTTCCGATTACCAACAAAGATGGTGAGCTATAGCACAAGATCATCGACAATAGGAGGGGTATACCCGCTTCGTAGCTTGTTTGACCTTGAAAATGGGCTGGCATAGCCGTGAGACCAATCGGCTGCATAGCCAAGGTGTTAACGGATGTCCATGATAAATTTTGGCATTTTTGAAGTCAGAATTCCGGATCACCAACAATGATGGTGAGCTATAGCACATCGGCAAAACAGGGGGTATGTGCGCTTCGGGGCTTGTTTTACCTTGAAAATTGGCCGGCATGGCCGTGAGGGAAAACTGGTTGCATAGATAAGGTCTTAACATACGTCCACGCGAATGTCTGGCATTTTGGAAGTCAGAAATAGGGATCACCAATAAAGATGGTAAGCTATAGCACACGATCATCGGCAAAATGGGGTTATGCGCGCTTTTGGGCTCGTTTGACCTTGAAAATGGGTCCGCATGTCCGTGAGGGACAATCGGCTGCATAGTTAATGTCTTAACAGACGTTGACGAAAAATTTTGGTATTTTCTAAGTCAAAAATCCGGATCACCAACAAAGCTAGTGAGCAATAGCAAATGATTATCGGCAAAATGGAGGGTATGCGCTCTTTCGGGCTTGTTTGACCTTGAAAATTGGCTGGCATGGCCGTGAGGGAAAACTGGTTGCATAGATAGGGTCTTAACAGACGTCCACGCGAATGTTTGGCATTTTAGAAGTCGGAAATAGGGATCAACAATAAAGATGGTAAGCTATAGCACACGATCATCGGCAAAACGGGGGTTATGCGCGATTTGGGTCTCGTTTGACCTTGAAAATGGGTCCGCATGGCCATGAGGGTCAACTGGATCATAGTTAAGGTCTTAACAGACGTCGTCGAGAAATTTTGGTATTTTCTAAGTAAGAAATCCGGATCACCAACAAAGTTGGTGAGCTATAGCAAATGATTATCGGCAAAATGGAGGGTATGCGCGCTTCCGGGCTGTTTGACCTTGAAAATGGGTTTTCATGCCCACGAGTGACAATCGGTTTCATAGACAAGGTCTTAACGGACGTCCACGAGAATTTTTGGCATTTTTGAAGTCAGAAATTTGGATCAACAACAAAGATGGTGAGCTATAGCACACGAACATCGGCAAAACGGGGGGTATGCCCACTTTAAAGCTTGTTTGACCTTGGCAATAAGCCGGCATGACCGTAATGGCCAACCAGCTGCATATCCAAGGTTTTAGCGGTTGTCTACATGAAAATTCGGCATTTTTGAAGTCCGAAATTCAGATCACCAACAAAGATGGAGCTATATCACACCATCATCAACAGAATGGGAGGTATGCATGCTTCGACGCTCGTTTGACCTTGAAAATGGGTCAGCATGGTCGTGAAGGAAAAGAATCTACATTGCGAAGGTCTTAACGGACTTCCACAAGAAATTTTGGAACAAACACGGTGAGATATAGCACACGATCATCGGCAAAATAGGGGTATGCGCGCTTCGGGGCTCGTTTTACCTTAAAAATGGGTCGGCATGGATGTGAGGGCAAACATGATGCATATCCAAGGTCATAGAGGACGTCCACGCGATAGTTTGGCATTTTTGAAGTTTGAAATCCGGATCACCAACAAAGATGTGAGCTATAGCACACAATCATCGGCAAAATAGGGGGTATAAGCCCTTCGAGGATCGTTTGATCTTGAAAATGGCCCGGCATGGCCGTGAGGGCCTACCGGCTGCATAGGCAAGGTCTAAACGGATGTCCATGAGAAATTTTGGCATTTATGAAGTTGGAATTCCATATCAACAACAAATATGGTGAGCTATAGCACACGATCATCGGCAAAATGGGGGGTATGCACGCTTTGGTCCTTGTTTGACCCTTAAAATCGGCCGGTATTTCCATGAGGGCCAATGGACTTGATAGCCAAGGTCATAACGTTTGTCCACGAGATATTTTGGCATTTTGAAGTCAGAAATCTGGATCACCAACAGAGATGGTGAGCAATAACACACTATCATCGGCCAAACGGGGGGTATGCATGCTTCGGGGCTCGTTTGACCTTGAATATGGGTCCACATGGCCGTGAAGGCCGACCGACTGCATATTTAAGGTCTTAACAGACGTCCACGAGAAATTGTGGTATTTTCTAAGTCGGAAATCCGGATCACCAACAAAACTGGTGAGCTATTGCGAACGATTATCGGTAAAATGGAGGGTATGCGCGCTTCCTGGATCGTTTGACCTTGAAAATGGAATGGCATGGCCGTGAGGGCCAACATGCTGCATATCCAAGGTCCTAACGGACATCCACAAGAAATTTTGACCTTTTAAAAGTCGGAAATTCGGATCACCAACAAAGATGGTGAGCTATAGCACACAATCATCGACAAAACAGTAGGCATGCACGTTTCGGGGCCCATTTGACCTTGAAAATGGGCCGACATGGCTATGAGGGCCAACCGGCTGCATAGCTAAGGTCTTAACAGATGTCCAAGAGAATGTTTGGCATTTTTAAAGTCGGAAATTTGGATCACCAATAAAGATTGTGAGTTATAGCACACGATCATCGGCAGAATGGGGTGTATGCACGCTTAGGTGCTTATTTGACCTTGAAAATGGGTCGGCATGGCCGTGAGGGAAAACCATCTGCATCGACAAGGTCTTAACGGATTCCCATGAGAAAGTTTGGAACAAAGATGGTGAGCTATAGCACACGATCATCGGCAAAACACGGGGTATGCGTGCTTCGGGGCTCGTTTTACTTTGAAAATGGGCCGGCATGGACATGAGGGAAAACATGCTTCATAAGCAAGGTCTTAACGGAAGTCCACGCGATAGTTTGGCATTTTTGAAGTTGGAAATCCGGATCACCAACAAAGATGGTGTGCTACAACACACGATCATTGGCAAAACAGGGGGTATGCACGCTTCGAGGCTCGTTAGACCTTGAAAATGGGCTGGCATGGCCGTGAGTTCCTACCGGATGCATAGTCAAGGTCTTAACGGACGTCCGTGAGAACATTTGGCATTTCAGAAGTTGGAATTCCATATAACAAACAAATATGGTGAGCTATAGCACATGATCATCGGCAAAACGGGGGGTATGCAAGCTTCGGGGCTCGTTTGACCTTGAAAATGGTCCAGCATGGCCGTGAGGGACAACCGGCTTGATAGCCAAGGTCTGAATGAACGTACATGAGATACTTCAACATTTTTAAGTCGAAAATACAGATCACCAATAGAGATGGTAAGCTATAACACATGATCATCAGCAAAACGGGGGTATGCGCTCTTCGGGGCTCGTTTGACCTTGAAAATGGGTCCGCATGGCCGTGAGGGACAACCGCCTGCATAGTTAAGGACTTAACAGACGTCCACGAGAAATTTAGGTAATTTCTAACTTGGAAATCCGGATCACCAAACAAGATGGTGAGCCATAGCAAATGATTATCGACAAAACGGAGGGTATGCACTCTTTCGGGCTCGTTTGACCTTGAAAATGGGATGGCATGGCAATGAGGGACAACCGGCTGCATATACAAGGTCTTAGAGGACGTCCACGATAAATTTGGCATTTTTAAAGTCAGAAATTTGGATCACCAACAAAGATGGTGAGCTATAGCACACAAACATCGGCAAAATAGGGGGTATGCCCGCTTTAGAGCTCGTTTGACATTGAAATTGGGCCGGCATGGCCGTGAGGGACAACCGGATGCATAGTCAAGGTCTTAAAAGACATCCACGAGAAAGTTCGGCATTTTTGAAGTTGGAAATTTGGATAGCCAACAAAGATGGTGATCTATAGGACACGATCATCGGCAAAACGGGGGTATGCACGCTTCGGGGTTCATTTGACCTTGAAATTGGGGCGGCATGGCCGTGAGGAAAAACCTGCTGCAAATCAAGGTCTTGACGGACGTCCAAGATAAATTTTGGAATTTTGAAGTTAGAATTCTGGATCACCAACAAAAATAGTGAGCTATAGCACACGATCATCGGAAAAAGTAGGTATGCACGTTTCAGGGCTCCTTTGACCTTGAAAAAAGGCCGGCATGACCGTGAGGGCCAACCGGATGCATAGCCAAGGTCTTAACGGATGTCCATGAGAATGTTTCGCATTTTTGAAGTCGGAAATCTGGATAACTAAAAGAGATGGTGAGCTATAGCAAATGATTATAGACAAAACACGGGGTATGCGCGCTTTGGGGCCCATTTGACCTTGAAAATGTGCTGTCATAGCCGTGTGGGCCAACCGACTGCATAGCTATGGTACTAATGGACATCCTTGAGAATTTTCGACATTTTTGAAGTCGAATATTTAGATAACCAACAAAGATGGTGATATAAAGCACACGATCATCGGCAAAATGGAGAGTATGCACGCTTCGGTGCTCGTTTGACCTTGAAAATGGGATGGCATGTCCGTGAGGGCAAACCTTCTACATCTCCAAGGTCTTAACAGACGTCCAGGATAAAGTTTGGAGAAAATATGGTGAGATATAGCACACGATCATCGGCAAAATGTAGAGTATGCACTCTTCGAGGGTCGTTTTACCTTGAAAATGGGTCGTACTGGCCTTGAGGGACAACCGGATGCATAGACAAAGTCTTAACAAATGTACACAAGAAATTTTGGTATTTGTTAAGTCAAGAATCCGAATAACCAATAAAGCTGGTGAGCTATATCACACGATCATCGGCAAAAATGGGGGGTATGCACGCTTCGGGGCTCGTTTGACCTTGAAAATGGATCGTCATGGACGTGAGGGCCAACCGACTGCATATCCAGGGTCTTAACAGACGTCCACGCAAAAGTTAAACATTTTTGAAGTCCGAAATCGGGATCACCAACAAAGATGGTGAGCTATAGCTTACGATCATTGGCAAAATGGGGGGTATATGCGCTTCCAGGATCGTTTGACCTTTCAAATGGTACGGCATGGCTAACCAATTGGATAGAAAAGGACTTAACGTATGTGCACAAGAAATTTCGACATTTTTGAAGTTGGAAATTTGGATCACCAACAGAGATGGTGAGCTATAACGCACGATTATCGGCAAAATGAGGGGTATGCACGCTTGAGGGCTCGTTTGACCTTGAAAATGGGCCAGCATGGCTGTGAAGGCCAACCGGCTGCATAACCAAGGTCTTAATGGATGTACACTAAAAATTTCAGCATTTTTGAAGTCGGAAATCCGGATTACAAACAGAGATGGTGAGCAATACCACACGATCATCGGCTAAAGGGGGGGTATGCACCCTTAAAGGCTCGTTTGACCTTGAAAATGGGACGCATGGCCATGATTTCTAACCGGTTTTGTCGCCAAGGTATTAAGAGATGTCCATAAGAAATTTAGACATTTTTGAAGTCGGAAATCCTGATCACCAAGAGAGATGGTGAGCTATAGCACACGATCATCGGCAAAATGGGGTGTATGCACGCTTCGGGTCTCGTTTGACTTTTAAAATTCACCGGCATGGCCGTGAGGGCCAACCGGCTTGATAGCCAAGGTCTTAACGGACGTTCACAAGATATTTCGGCATTTTTGAAGTTGGAAATCCGGATCACCAACAGAGATGGTGAGCTATAACACACTATCATCAGCAAAATGGGGGGTATGCGCGCTTCGGGGCTCGTTTGACCTTGTATAATGGTCTGCATGGCCGTGAAGGCCAACAGACTGCATAGTTAAGGTCTTAACAGACGTCCACGAGAAATTCGACATATTTGAAGTCAAAAATCCGAATCACCAATAGAGATGGTGAGCTATAACACACGATCATCGGCAAAAGAGGGTGTATGCACGCTTCGGGGCTCGTTTGACCTTGAAAATGGGCCGCCATGACCGTGAGGGCTAACCGTCTGCATAGACAAGGTCTTAACAGACATCCACAAAAAAGTTTAGCATTTTTGAAGTCCGAAATCAGGATCACCAACAATGATGGTGAGATATAGCTTACCATTATCGGCAAAATGGGGGGTATGCAATCTTCAAGGCTCGTTTGACCTTAAAAAGGGGCCGGCTTGGCCAACCGATTGGATATACAAGGACTTAACGAATGTCCACAAGAAATTTCAACTTTTTTGAAGTCAGAAATCTGGATAACCAATAGAGATGGTGAGCTATAACACACGATCATCGGAAAAACGGGGGGAATGCACTCTTTGGGGCTTGTTTGACCTTGAAAATGGGCCGGCATGGCCTTGAGGGCGAACCGGCTACATAGCCAAGGTCTTAACGGACGTCCACAAAAAAATTAAGCATTTTTGAAGTCGGAAATCCGGATCACCAACAGAGATGGTAAGCAATACCACACGATCATCGAAAAACATGGGGAATGCGCGCTTCAGGGCTCGTTTGACCTTGAAAATTGGTCGGACTGGACTTGAGGGCCAACCGGATAAATAGAAAAAGTATTAACAGATGTCCACGAGAAATTTTGGTATTTGTGAAGTCAAAAATCCGAATCACCAATAAAACTGGTAAGCTATATCACACGATCATCGGCAAAATGGGGGGTATGCACGATTCGGGGCTCGTTTGACCTTGAAAATGGGTCGGCATGGACGTAAGGGCCAACCGTATGCATAGTTAAGGTCTAAACAGACGTCCACGAGGAATTTTGGTATTTTCTCAGATACAAATCCGGATCACCAACAAAGCTGGTGAGCTATAGCAAACAATTATTGGCAAACAGAGATATGCGCGCTTCCGGGATCGTGTGACCTTGAAAATGGAATGGCATGACCGTGAGGGACAACCGGATGCATAGCCAAGATCATTATAGACGCCATGAGAAATTTTGGCATTTTTGAAGTTTGAAATTCTGATCACCAACAAAGATAGTGCGTTATAGCACACGAACATTGGCAAAACGGGGAGTATACCCGTTTTAGAGGTTGTTTGACCTTGAAAATGGGACGGCATGGACGTGAGAGCCAACCGGCTGCATAGACAAGGTCTTACCGGATGTCCACGAGAAAGTTCGGCATTTTTGAAGTCGGAAATTCAGATCACCAACAAAGATGGTGAGCTATAGGACACAATCATTGGCAAAACGGGGGTATGCCGCTTCAAAGGTTGTTTGACCTTGAAAATGGGCCGGCATGGCCGTGACGGCCAACCGGCTTCATAGCAAGGGCTTGACGTACATCCAAGATAAATTTCGGCATTTTTGAAGTCTGAATTCCGGATTACCAACAAACATAGTGACCTATAGCACACGATCATCGGCAAAACAATAGGTATGCATGTTTCGGGGCTTGTTTGTCTTGATAATAGGTCGGCAAGGCCATGAAGGCCAACCGGGTGCATATCCAAGGTCTTAACGGACGTCCATGAGAATGTTTTGCATTTTTGAAGTCGGAAATCCGGATAACCAAAAAAGATGGTGAGCTATAGCAAATAATGTAGGAAAAATGGGGGGGGGGGTATGCGCGCTTTGGGGCCTATTTGTCCTTTAAATAGACCTCCATTGATGTGAGGGCCAACCCAATGCATAGATAAGGTCTTAACAGACGTCTAGCAAAATTTTCGGCATTTTTGAAGTCGAAAATTTTGATCACCAACAAAGATGCTGAGTTATAGCACAGGATCATCGGCAAAATGGGGGGTATGTATGCTTCAGCGCTCGTTTGACCTTAAAAATGGGCCGGCATGGTCGTGAGTGCAAACTCTCTACATCGCCAAGGTCTTAACAAACGTCCACGAGAAAGTTTGTAACAAAGATGGTGAGCTACAACACACGATCATCGGAAAAATAGGCGGTATGCACGCTTCGGGGCTAGTTTTACCTTCAAAATGAGCCGGCATGGACGTGAGGGCAAACATGCTGCATAGCAAAGGTCTTAATGGACGTCCACGTGAAAGTTTTGCATTTTTGAAGTTTGAAATCCGGATCACCAACAATGATGGTGAGCTATAGAACACGATCATTGCAAAAAATTGGGGGTATGCACGCTTCGGGGCTCGTTTGATCTTGAAAATGGGTCGGCATGGCCTTAAGGGCCAACCGGCTGCACAGACAAGATCTTAACAGACGCCCACGAGAAATTTCGGTATTTTTGAAGTCAAAAAACCGGATCACTAATAAAATTGGAGAGCTATAGCACACGATCATCGGCAAAACGGGGGGTATGCACGCTTCGCGGCTTGTTTGACCTTGAAAATGGGCTGGCATGGCCGTGAGGGCCAACCAGTTGTATTGCCAAGGTATTAACGGACTTCCATCAAAATGTTTCGCATTTTTGAAGTCAGAAATCCGGATAACCAAAAAAGATGGTGAGCTACAACAAATGATTATCGGCAAAACAGGGGGTATGCGCGCTTCGGGGACCATTTGACCTTGAAAATAGGCCGGCATGGCTGTGAGGGCCAACTGGCTGCATAGTTAAGGAAATTGATTGATTATGTGGACATGATCCTAACCTAGGTAAGTCTTAAGGACTACTTATTTAATCTTGAAGACTTCAATTATGGACATTCTCTTCTTGAGTTACTTGAGTAGGTCTTTGGATAACCTTGGAAAGGAGAATGTCATGTTTGATGTATGCTATTGTATTAAGTGAAAATTAGTATATCCTAGGTAGTCTATAGGATCCCTTGTGTGTGTGATAGGGATTGTATGGGCGGTTGCTCCATACTCACACAAGTGAACCTTGAAATCACCTTTGGTAGGAGGATCTCATGTTTATGTGCATCATGTATTGTAAGTGATTGTACCTCATTCTAAGTAGTCTTGAGGATCATTTAGGCATGCTTAGATAGGGTACATGGGCGGTCACTCTTTGTGTTGCTTAAGTGAGTCTTAGGATAGCTTCTAATGAGGGGATTATATGTAAAAAGATGTGTAGACTTCATTGTACAGTGAAGGGGACTTCACTGTAACAGTGAAGTAGTTACTGCGATGTTGCTTAAAAATGTCATATTTGCTTAAGTAATTTCTTATGTATTTCTAAAAAGATAAATGTTGTTCTTATGTTTATACTATGATGTTTTAATCAAAAATTCATGAAAAACATGTTATATTCTCCCCCACTTGGACAACATTCGTCCTCGAATGACACTTGCCACTCTCTGAACACTTCCAAGAATAGAGATTCAGTTGGCAAATCATAACCATACAATATAACCCACAATAAAGGAGAAAACATCATTTTCACATAAGCAAGTGATTCACAACACAACAAGAAACTAGAATAGATTCTATAACTCATCATGCTACAAAACTCACATTCTTCTATTCCAAATAGAAAAAACTCATTTTATATTCATTAGCATGCTCATATACATCAGTTCTAACCACATAACAACAATTTTTAACAAAAAATAACTTAGTCGATTTTTGAAATTCTTCAGAGTGAACAGGCAGAACCTATAGTGATTTGAGCAACTTTTTCGAAAATGCAACTTACAGTCAATTCATGATATAGACATGCTAATATGCAAAGTAACATCATATAAACACCTTTTACAACATGATCATGGCTTCATAAAATACATAAAATGCAAGAAGTTAATGAAATTCAATTTCAACCAAGCATGCATATTATAAGGAGAATGTTTGGAACTCATTTTCCACAAAAGACTCCTACACAAATCAAGTTACTAAGAACTCTTTGTTTTAGGCTTGAATAAACACGTAACGAAAGGTTAAGGATACTTCACTCCCAACAACCATACTTCTTCACCATACTCCCCTACTTAGGAGAAACTCATTCTAAGGTCAACATGACATCTACCTCAAGGATCTATCTCAAGGCACCTCAACTAAAGACTCTCAAAGGTTCAACCATATAACCATTACATCCCCCATACTAGGAGAAACTCGCCGTTACTCTTTCAAGTCTTTTCAGTCCCGTTACACTTCTAACTTTATAGCTCACCATTCTTCCCAACTATACTACCCTTCAAAAGGTAACAAAACCAACGTAAATGTCATCAACACCATCGTTCACACCTCATCTAACAAGCCAGATCTCATCTAACCAGCCAGATCTCATCTTTTCTCTCCCTCAACCCAAACTTCATAAAGTCACACTCAAATGACCAAACACATAAGGGAGACAAGGGAAAGACACCATATACAAAGCTCTTAGGCACGATTAAATGAATGAAGAAGTGAAGACTTTCCTAGCACCCAATAGCCTCCTATTCATAATGTGGCGCGCTTCACATTATACACAAGACTCTATTAGATGTGGTTCATGAGACAACTACAACACTCCAAAACCTTATGCTCTGGTACCAAGCTTGTCACGACCCTCAAGTACACCCTAGAAGTTCGAGTATCCTAGAGTTCATCACACGGCAAATGAGACTTCAAGAAGTCTCATCTAAGCCTCTCGTATCATTTATTGCATAATAACATACTAAAATGAGTAAGAATTTAAAACTTTCTTCACACACGAAGAACTCTTTTCATAAAAAATAAACAAGCGGAAGATTTTCATTAAAATATTAAACCTTTACAATAATCCCTTGAACCATCTTACTTTAGATTATACAACACTTGGGACTAAGCCCATATAAGACATAAAATAAAGACTTAAGACATAACGGCTCATGTGGATATTGTCCTCGAATCTATGAGGACTCACCAATACTTCATCTTCAACCCTTAGAAACCTATCCATCCTCCATGGAACATCAAGACTTCCAATACCCTACACTTTAGTCAAAAAAGGGAAAAGAAGGGGTTAGCACATTAGATGTACTAAGTATGGAGGTCATGCAAAAACCATGAAAAAGGGACATTTAGTCAATAACATGCTTTTCGTGAATTTTTGATTAAAACATCATAGTATAAACATAAGAACAACATTTATCACTTTAGAAATACATAAGAAATTATTTAAAGAAAATATCACATTTTTAAGCAACATCAGAGTAACTACTTCACTGTTACAGTGAAGTCCCATTCATTGTATCGTGAAGTTCCTTAGCTTCACTTTACACTTTTTTTTACATATAATCCCCTCATTAGAAGATATTCTAAGACTCACTTAAGCAACACAAAGAGAGACCGCCCATACACCCTCTCTAAGAATGCCTAAATGATCCTCAAGACTATGAGGTACAATCACTTACAATACATGAAGCACATAAACATGAGATCCTCCTACCAAAGGTGATTCCAAGGTTCACTTGGGTGAGTGTGGAGCGACCGCCCATACAATCCCTATCACACACACAAATGGGATCCTATAGACTACCTAGGATAGAATCATTCTCACTTAATACAATAGCATACATCAAACATGACATTCTCCTTTCCAAGGTTATCCAAAGACCTACTCAAGTAACTCAAGAAGAGAATGTCCATAATTGAACTCTTCAAGATTACCTAAGTAATCCTTAAGACTTACCTAGGTTAGGATCATGTCCACATAATGAATTAATTTCCTTAACTAGAATCATTACTAAGACTTATCTAAATAAGAGATGAAGTGACCATTCCCTTGCCCCCTTCACACCTTAACTAGACAACCCTTAACTACTCTAGATAAGTACTTATTCATTTAACATTCTTTCTTAACTTAATTCATTACATTACTTAGTTCATTTAAGAGATACTCATCGCATAAAGACATTCAAGTATTGGCCTTAAAGAAGACCTAGGGACTCCCACTAATATCTTCAAAGCCTATTGTGCAATGTCTAGATAGCGTCCCATACCACCACCTAAATGTCATAGAACTTCTCTAATGCTGGTAAGTATCCCATATGATGAGAATAGGCAATAACCTACATAGACCATGGTAGCAAAGCATGGAATTCGGAGTCCTATCCTACTCTGTGAGGTTGTTCTACTTGCCAATGGTAGAATTTGGACACACCCCATGTAGGCACATGGTTAAGGAATATGAAGGGCTCCTTTGTATTATAGACTCATTCTTTAAATAGAACTACTTCCCTTGCCATACTCTATCGGTGCTAGCCTTCGTTCTCATAGATTAATTCACATTAATGTTCATACAAAAGGGTTCAATATCAAGTTCATAACCCAATTACATTTACCCTACAAAAGAAAGGTCCACTAGGGCTACCTCCCTATGGCGACAAGAAGCTCATGATGACTTTCCTAAGGATTGATATGATGTTGTTCAAACCAATCAACCGTAAGTCCATCATTCATTACACGAAGGATACCATTACGACTTTAAACTCAAATTTCATAATCATACGACTAGGTTAAAGGTTCAACATAAAGGACCTTTTTATCATCACTCAAGGTATTACATAACATTCATACATTCAAGACTAAGACTTTTTAATTTCCTAAGTCAGGACATCACATATTTATATTCATACATGAATCAAGTAAGGGACACAAGTCTACCTAAACAAGACACAACATTACATCACTTTAGCACATATAGCATAACATTCTTTAGACACTTAGGAATGACCCTTAACATCATTATGTCAACCTATTAATTACTTTAAAATCATCCACATAACCATTATAGACTCATATAGCCGAGTTAGGGAAAACCATGTATCAACTCTAACACTACACACCTAACACATAGTCATAGAATAAGATGATCACCTAAAAACTTCAACAAGAGAACACATACTTACACATTACTTCACATATAGGTAGATATGATCATACTCCACATAATCAACTACACAAATCAACATATTACTTAAAGTATTTCCGACAAGGCCATGATCATCATAATACTTAAAATAACACCGACAAGGCCACATCAATTCACATAACACATCCACCATAAGTGGACCAAACCAATCACATATAATCCAAGAGCTAAATTACAATAGCTATACATAATAATAAGAGAGTTAGGGCAGAATACCACCCACTTGATATCATCACTTCAATCCAAAGCTAAATCATCCAATTCAATATAATAAGGCCCTTACTCATGGCCATGAACATAAGTTCAAAGCATAAATCATAATACTCAACGGATCTAAGTCAATTCAATATAGATTTACCAATCTAAGACCAATAAGATATAAATTGAATATAATTCTTACATCATTAGAAAGCCCATAGAATACTAAGCTAGTATCTATGAGCATTTAGTTCATATCAATTCAATAAGCTTAATAGTCAAAAGATCTAATAATATACAATACTCAATTGATAAAATTGAAAAAGACTATACACCATACATACATAATCTATACATGAAAAAAAAAGCCCATAACAATCTACACATGAATTCATAAATCTCAAAGCATAATCAATTCACCCATATTATAGTGAAAATTAGAGAATTGAAAATATCAAGGGTTCATGGATAATTTCATTAGAAAACATCAATTATACATCAATAACATCATATCTTAAGCTTTGAAAACGTTTCATGCAAGAACCCAAGACTTAGAGTAGAAATTGGACTTTTTCATCTTTTTGAAATACTTTGAAAATCATCTTTGAAATTGGCTCTATGGTGATAGCAAGCCTTAGATGAAGAACTCCCATACCTTATTTCAAGAAACCAATGATAATTGAATAAGAAACTCGATTGAAGACCTATCTTCAAGCTTCATCTTCACTTTGAACTCTCATGAAAGTTTTTTGGAAAACTTTAGGATGGAACTGTTTTTGATTTAGATGCTAGGGTTTAAATGATATTTTAATCACTTATATACTCTTAAAATACCCCTAAACACGTAAAGCAACCGTCCCCACGTTTTATAAGACTTGGGGTGAATTTCCCAAAACCCTCAAGTCTTAACAGAAAAACTGCCAAATTTCAGCACCATCGACGGCAGTATCGATGGTCCGTGGGTGAGACAACGCCCCGTCAATGAGGTCTCGTTTGTTTCTTTAGAGACTCCTCAACCTGAAGTCCACATGACCCCATTGCTGAGACCCATCGATGGGCCGTCGCCTGGTCGACTGGCCATCATTTGGGTCGTCGTTTGGACAGTGTCTGGTAGTGTTGAGCTCCAAGTTGGGGTCCTCCTCTATGGCCCCTAGTGGGTCCTACGTGGAATCGTACCCGGAATTTTCGAACCCAAACATGTATGTATATGAGTTTATGACCTCTCAAATGAGTTTCATCAAAAACAAACACGTATAACTCAATGAAACATGCTTAGACACGCAAGGTCATTTCAAGGCACATCTTTCGAACGTCATGAACGTTTTTGGAGGTTGACCTCCATACATCACTAAACATGACACACTTCCTATATAAACCATATAAACTCAATTAAGGACCATATAAGCTCATGCATCACACATAAGCACATAGAACCACACATAAGGAACTTAGGTGACTTAGTCGTCGAACGTCTTGGTCATCCCTTGACGTTTGATTTCCAATGCACCTAAACTCTTAGCTACTGCCTCAACAACACATTATCGACAATATTAGGACCTTCTACCACCATGACAACCACGTTAGGCTCTAGATTCACCTAAGTCATTTTCGGGATCTTATAGATG
Source organism: Solanum lycopersicoides (assembly GCA_022817965.1). NCBI lineage: Eukaryota > Viridiplantae > Streptophyta > Magnoliopsida > Solanales > Solanaceae > Solanum > Solanum lycopersicoides. The sequence continues at coordinate 25,540,699 of CM040619.1, read as the reverse complement.
GTGAGCTATAGCACACGATCATCAACAAAAAAGGGGGTATGCATGCTTCGGGGCTTGTTTCAACTTGAAGATGGGCTGGCATGGCTTTGAGGGCCAATTGGCTGCATAACCAAAGTCTTAACAGATGTACACGAAAAAGTTTGGAATTTTTGAAGTCGGAAATTTGGATCACCAACAAAGATGTTGAGCTATTGGACACGATCATCGGTAAAACGGGGGATATACACGTTTTGGGGCTCGTTAGACCTTCAAAATGGGCTGGCATGGCCATGATAGCCAACCGGCTGCATAGCCAACTTCTTAACAAACGTCCACGAGAAAGTTTCATATTTTTGATGTAGGAATTACGGATCACCAATAAAATGGTGAGCTATAGCACATGATCATTGGCAAAATGGGGGGTATGTGCTCTTCGGGGCTCGTTTGACTTGGAAAATGAACCGACTTGGCCGTTAGGGACAACCGTCTGCATAGCAAAGGTCTTAACGAATGTCCACGAGAAAGCATGGAACAAAGATGGTGTAACATTCCAAAAAATTTCATGTCTAGTGAAGAGCCTAATAGTTCTTTAATAATGCGTATTGGGAGTACATAGGCATCCCAATGGCCAATATTGAGAAATATTGGGCATAGTATAGATAATTGGCTAAGGGGTGTTAGCCAAATTCTATATATATCCAAATAAGCAAAATATATTCCAAGCTTGTTTAGAAATTGTACCTGCAATGAAGACCCTAAGCTAAAATACATAGTAATATTGATCTCTAACACAACACATTAGGTACTAGGCATCCAAGTGTCAAACCTAGTACCCTAGCACATAACCATTTAAAATGATCATGTGGATTGAGCAGTGCCCAAGGACATAGTGAGGATCCTTGGGACAATCATTAAACACTCCAAATGAACCCTCTATAATGGTTAGTTAGGAAAGTACACGCAACACATGTGCAAGCACGTAAATTAAGTAAGTGACCAGAGTGGGGTGTTAAAGAAACTGAGACAAGTCTTACTCACACCTAAGCAACTATGTTAAGAGAATACTCACGAATGAAGGTGTTAGAATGTGTGAGACTAGTCTCATTAACACCTAAGGATGATATGTAAGGACAATTCACATTTTATAAATGTAAAGTAAGGATGAGATGTAAGGACAATTCGCATCTCATCAATGTAAAGCAATGATGATACGTAAGGACAATTCACGTTTCATCAATGTAAAGTAAGGATGATTTGTAAGGACAGTTCACATTTCATCAATGTAAAGTAAGGATGACAAGTCATCACAAGAGTAAGTAAATCTCAATCTAGAAGCAAGATTCCATAATGGTTGAGTCAACTCTAAAAGATAAAGAAGATAATGAAAGTGATCACAACACCGATAGACTAGTTATAAGTGATGATGCCTTCTTTTGGGAAGGGCGGAGGTTCACGTAATTCTCATGAAGATAAGACTGTCCACCAAGGTGGGTATGGGTCTTCCTAAATCTCCTATTCTTCGAACTATGTCTAGCCAACATAGGAACTAGCCAGTGGTTTCCACCTAAGCGAGCTAGGCATGTACGGGTTCACCTTGGCCGGTGATTCCACCCCTTTCCGGTGTGGGGAAGACACAGGATTTTATGTTTATCTCACATGATCTATGTTGGTTAATGTTCACGATATGTTTATTGTTAACTATAGCCGTGAGCCACTCCTTTTCGGTGTGGAGTGAACACTTTAGATGTATTCGCCTTAGCCGGGGATCACCCCTTTCCATGTGTGGGGAAGACACTGGATTCCATGAGTATCTCACATGGTCTAAGATTCGTTTTAACCGGTGAATCACCCCTTTTCGGTGTGGAGCAGACACTGGATTTCATGTTAGCTCGCATGATCTTATTCCCTATGATGTCTGTATGAAAGTGAGAATGATCATGATGATGGAACGTATGTTCAAAGTGAGCAATGATGAAGATCTTAAGAATGTCAATTGCTAATGTCACACTAATGAAGTTTCAGCAAATAATGGGCAAAGCCAAATAAGATTGGCTTATAATGACTTCTTATATGATGCCAATAAAGGGAAGTAGAAACGTAATGTTAACTAAAATACCTCACAACTTCCCTAAGATGAAAGTAATGAAATAAATGGCATGATAAATAGGAAATTGCTTATGAAACATAATGGACATAAAGTGTAAAGAATGACTCACTATAAGGTAGAGAAATCATTCCTTAGTCCTTGGATTACTTACATCGATTCATTGTGGGTATGCGACTACAATGAATCATTGCACTTGTAAGTAACACATAGGAGTAAAGGTTTATTGAACTACACAACAAGAAGAAAAAAAAGACTGAAAAATAATCTATGTGTCAAATTTGGAGCTCTCGGGTTTGGAGGAGCAAATTTTTAAATCTTCACCCGAGTGGTTCTAAAATTATGTTGATGATACTAATTGCTTGTAACCATATAAAAAATGAGTTGTGTGTTTTAAATGCACTAAAATACATCATATTCATACGGCAATTCACAAATAACGAATTAGGAAAGTCTAATGACTAGACTTTCCAGAAATGGCATGTTGTCTAGGAAGAGCTTTCATTGATCATGCATAGCTTTATGTGTATGTGTGCATACACCCATACTTAGTACAAGTGGTTTACTAACCCCCTACTATTTACTATTTTTATAGGTGCAGATCAGAGGGCAGATTGACGACACTTGCAGCGGTTTGGACTCCAGCGTTTTCTCTAGACCATTTGATAGGTCCTCTTGATTTCGAGGATGCTACACGCATTAGTGTAGCCTTAGTTTTAGTCATAACTAGTGGATGTTGTCCCTAGCGTTTCTTTCGTACTTTCATTTCGAAGCTTTGTAATAAGGCCATGTTTGGCAAACTATTTATGATATATTCATCTTCAGTTTCGAATTGATTCTTTATTATAGATGGTTGTTCTCTTATGTTGAGCTTAGTATATGATGTAAATACGTAATAACTATATGAAGTCTAAGTAAACTTCTACATATTAAAAGTTTTATATTTTCCGCAAATTTAACTAGATGAATGTGATGAATGCAAAATGAGGCTTGTATGCGACCTCTGAGAGGTCAACGACGCCGGTGGCAATTCGAATTCCAGAATCCAGGTCGTTACATGACCACATAGATAAGGTCTTAACAGACGTCCATAAGAAATTTGGGTATTTTTAAAGTAAAAAAATCTGGATCACTAACAAAGATGGTCAGCTATAGGACATGATCATCGGCAAAATGGGGGGTATACACCCTTCGGGGCTCGTTTCACCTTGAAAATGGGAGGGGCAAGCGGCTGCATACCCAAGGTCTAAACGGGCGTTCATTGGAAAGTTTCGCATAGAATTCTGGATCACCAACAAAGATGGTGAGCTATAACACACAATCATTAGCAAAACTGATTGTATGCGCGTTTCAAGGATCGTTTGACCTTGAAAATGGGTCGGGATGGCCGTGAGGGCCAACTGTTTGCATAGCCAAGGTGTTAATGGACGTCACGAGAAATTTCGGTATTTTTTAAGTCGGAAATTCGGATCACCAACAAAGATGGTGTCACATCCGGGAAGTATCCCCCAAAAGTAACATGGCGTACTTGACCTCTTGGAGGTCTTATACAAACCCATAGTTATCAATTATCAAATTGACATAGTAAATTTAGCGGAAAATTTAAAACTTTTCATAGCACATCATACGCTAGAAACTTCATCTCATATACGGATAAAATATAAGTCATAATACATATATAGACCTTAAGTCTCTTTGCCATCTTAGACTAAATAACTTTGGAGTACATTAGGGACACAACCCATAAGACACATTACATAACTATACAATATTTAAAGACTTTACATTAAAGACATAAGTAGGAGAACCTTGAACTTTAAGGATTCCTTTCATTGAGCTTATGAATCATCTAGCAAGCTCTTCACCATTCAAGACATCCTTCAAGCATCCATAACCTACACTTTGTGGAAAAAGTAGAGAAGAATGGGATTAGCACAAGAATGTACTAAGTATGACAACCATGCGAAAACATGCATTTAAAAGGTACATTTTCTTGAAAATCATACTACATGCTTTTTGAGTAAATCTTCATAAAACCTTTAACCAATAGAATTTATATCATTCACATACATCATATAAACATATTCAAATACCAAACAATACATAGGATCACCTATAGGATTTATTACATTTTTAAGCCACTTTATAGTAAGGTACCTTTACCTTAATAGTGACCCCTCTTTCCTTTAACTTATCAACCTTCCAAGTAAGCTCTAGTTATACTAGGTGCAATGCATCACCCTAAGGCCACAAGGAAAACATACATACAATCTATACAAGGCAACACATACCATCATAGAAGTATAGTACAACATATACACATTTAAGCCAAACTATAAAAGACATTATAGTAAACTAGATCAAGTCACACATATATTTACTTCTTTGTATATACACCATTATTTAACCTTGTTCAAGACCCCAATCTTAGTCTACTAGTGCAATGAACATAGGAAAACCCAAAACCCCATACATTCTTAGCAAACCCCTCATGAACCACAAACCTTAACATTCAATTCATATACACAAGTAAGTGAATATAACCTCATTCATGTTAATACAAGACCTTCATCATATATTCAATAATATCACATCATACATATAGACTCATACCATGCACAGCTTCATAACAAGTAGACAAATACTACAATGTCATACATAAAGAACACATACATAGTGACATGCATTAGAACACCTTCCTAGAACTTTCAAAGGAGCTACTTGTGCAATGTCTAGATGGGTTCATTACTTCCACCTATCCTAATTAACCTCCCTTAAGTCATTCTAGTTAGGGTCCTAGTCATTTACTTCCATCGTCAATTTTACTTTAGGAAACGATAGCCTTAACCGACATAGACCATGTGATGCTAAACATGGAATCCGGTGTCATGAAAACCCACACCAAATGAAGGTGGTCTACCGGCCAAAGTAGAACCAAACATAACATAGATTTCTAGGTGGCTCCACTAGCTAGTATCCTATGGTGGCAACATAGTTTATGCAACTTGGGGGAAATAATGGAAATATCAACTCTACACCCTTTATTGGGTCATGAGGCTATCCACCCCATGAGATTTATAGTAGACCTACCTTCCCACATTGGAAAGAGACACACACTCATATACAAGTTCACTCGGTGCTAAACTAAGTTCCCTTTATTTAAAAAGCCTTCATTAACATTTATTTATAAAAACATAGGCTTAGGAGAGTCATCCCCTCATATGCTTAGATCATAGGTCATAGATTAGAGTTCATAAACCTAATTCATGTGAGAAATCCTTTCACATGGACATAGCATATGTATTGCACCATCTAGTTTAGGGTACACATGAATACATCTTTCAAGGACCCTCTCTTGACTAGACCTTCATACATGTGTGTGTATACATATATGTGAGCAAATATTTCACATAACACATTAAGTCACACATGTTCATACATCATATTCATACTTATAGAAACCAAAACTAGAACTACCCTATCAAGGTACACATGTGCAATGCATAGGCAATGTCCCATACCCTTGCCCATACTAGTACATCTATAAAGTCATCCTAGTTAAGGAAACACATATCATACTTTCATAAACGTCATCTTAACATGCATAGTAGTAGACACTAGTGAATATGAGAACTACCTTTGATTAGACACTATGAACCTTTACTACATGTAAGCATGCATGAAGTGTGAGTGTGTGTCCATTGGTCACATGATCACATAATGGATATCAACAACATATTGAGGCATCCACCCTCTTAGACCACAATACGCTTCAAGCTTAGACCACACAACACACATTAGCATAGGAGACAAGTTAACTTCATTGAACACTTTAAGACTCCTAACATTAGCTATTCACACATTCACATAGGGGTACATGGGTAGGGATCATCAATCCTTATCACCTAAGACATGGCAGCACCTACACATGACATTACACAACCCTTCACATGCTCATAACAATAGTAACATAACCTAGATTCACAACTCAAATAGAAGACTAGGCACAAACTACACATAAAGTGATCATCCTAACGACTCCTTTATATATTCGTTAAATTTGCCTTCAAGGCCATGGTCAACACATATATAATGACATAAAGTAAACACCTCCACCATAAGTGTACCATACCACACAATGCCCCTCACGGCTTCATAAACATTATTATAGAGAAGTAGAAAAGTAGAAGAATAGAGCAATTCTTACCAACCCTTTAGCCTTTGGTCATCATTGACCTTTACTACTCCTTCATCAACAATTCAAGTATAGGTCAATATCTTAAGTAAAATAATCACAAAGGAAACCATGTACAATTCGCTACAAGTTCATATTACAATCTAATACATTACATCACATATATATACTAGAAAGTAGAAGAAAATAGATCTTTAATCCAATTCACTTGCATTGATCATTAATTATATTTCATTAATGGCATAAGTCTAGGGCAGTAGCTAATCATACACTTAATCATAAAGAAATCATGCTTAAAGCACTTCAAAATCAAGCTACAACATAGGCATTAGACTTGTCAATTCGCTAGAGTATAGAGAGGAATTAACCAACACTATTGATTCTCTAAGGGCTTGATCATCAATCATATTTTAACAACAATGTACATGCTAGGCAGAAGCTAACTAGATCACTACATCAAAGGAATCATGCTTTATCTATCCGTAATTCGAGATCACCTCATGTACATAGTATTATCAATCAATAGACTAAAAGAGACTCGATCCATTCACATAAGCCATATTTACTTCAATAATACAAGATTCATATTCATAATTCAAACATTATATTAACCTAAAACATTAGGTACAACCAACTTAACATGATCGAAATCCACATTAATTCATTTAGAAACCAATGTTACAGTGAACTATGGAAACTAGGCTAAACATGCTCAATCTTCATACATTGATCCTCATGGATCTTCAACATCAATTCAACAAAAATTCATGTAAATAAACGTATATAAAATTAGTTCAACATAACAGAATCATAGTTCAATCGATAGCAATTCAAGATCACAAAGCCCATGCAAGGCTAAATCGTTTTGGTGAAGGAGCATGGGTTCATCATGCAATTGGAGTAAAATTCACGTTAAAACAACTTTAATAAGTTTAATTTATCATGATTTAATCTTTCAAAACCTTTTCAGAAAGAACCCATGGCAGATTGAAGAAGACATTGTTTGATCATATTTTTCTTCTCTGAAATCTTTGAGAATGGCTCTCTAGATTAGAAGATAACTAGATATGAAGATCACCATACCTTAATCTTCATGAATACCTCTAAAACCTGATGATTAACCCACGAAAATCCAAGCTCCAAGCATCTCTTGAGCTTCACCAACAATGGTGGTTTCTAGGGAGAAGATTTTTAGAGAGAAGATTCTTACGTTTGTATGGGATTGGGAATGGGTTGATCACGTTTAGAATGAATTATATACACACAAATTCAGCTAAATTAACCTATTAGAGTAAGATTAGGATGTGGGGTGAATTTGCCATTCACCCCTTAATTAAAACAGATGAAGACAGTAACTTACAGGAAACCATCGACGGAGCAATCGACTGGCCGTAGGTCAGTCTACTAGTCGTCCTTTGGCATCCGTCGACTGGTCCTTAGCCAAATTTTGGGTTGATACCTGCCCAAGATAAGTACCAATCGACGATACCTCACCAACGGGCCATTGGTTGATCAACTGGCCGTCGTTTGGTCCGTCGATTGACACTGCCAAGGCAGTGTCTCGACTAGCCTTGGGCCCTTCTTGTGGGGCCTTTTGCGGGGACCTTTAGAAGTCATACCTAGACGTTGTCAACGTAAATACGACCCTTAACAAGTTGTAGACATTCCACAAAAGTTTTAACCAAAACAAACACTTGTAACTCGTCCAAACAGGCTAGGCCCCATCAAGACACACGTTGAGCGTCTTAAGGGCTATCTTTCGACCGTCTTGGATGTTCTTGGTCGTTTGAACTCCAAACTTCACGAAACTTAATATACTACAATTTGACATCATTATAAACAATTTTAAGACTTGATAAGCTGATTTATACAGGCATAAGCATGCATAGACACATGAGAAACATAGGTGACTAGTCGTCGAATGTTTTGGTCGACCCTTGACGTTTGACTTCCTAATCACCTCAAACTTCATACAATGCCTTTAAAACATATAATAAGTCATTTTAGGACATTATAACATTAAGGTGAACACGTTATGATCTAGACACCCTAACTCATTTTGGGATCTTATAATATCCACCACTTGGGAACATTCTTACTCGAATGACACTTAGAACACTTTAAAATGACAAGGACTTCAATGCATCATACAGTAGTTCATCATATTAATAACATCATCACATAGAAGTTAATGCACCGAACTTACAGGGAACATAACTTCACACCATTTAGCACTCAATGCACACAAGCAAGCAAAACTTTAATTTACTCACCCCTTAATGCATTAATCAAAGAGACTCTTACCATGTTCATTGGAGGAAAATCCTTCTCCCAATCATAACATGGTCATTACAATTCAATTCATTAAGAGATCATCTCGCAAGGCCACACATAGGCAGATTACAACACATACTCAAAAGCCATTTTAAGCACTCATACTTCATGCACAAAGGCTATCTTTACACTAATATGAGAAATTCTAAACTTTTAAACCAAGACATGTTCATGTTTTCTTCCTAGTGAAATCTAAATGGTAGATCACACCATATGCATCCGAAAAATTAGGAATCCATTTCACAAAATGTTAATTTCTAACATAGTACTCACCTTCACAGTAAGCTTTACTTGAGAAGAATAACACAAATCATAGGCACACGCATTAACACTTAGCTAAACATGCTTTCATTCTTCAAAAGTGAGCCTACAATCATACTTCCCAAACCATACAAGTCACATAATTTTTGAGAGACTCCACATATTTAATTTTAAAGAGACTCTACTTTTCATTATAAGGCTAAACCTTACATATCATAAGTGACTAAAACCAAGTTTCCTACTTTATCTCATGAAGTCCAGTGTACCATTAGCATGTTAAGATGTACAATACCCTTGAGAAACATGGATTTAATCAAAATTTCCATTCATGCACTTTGGAATGTTCATAAGATCTTTAGGATAATATCAATAAATACATACCAAATATATAAAGTTCATGCAATTCATACTTGAGACAAGACTGCTATCACGAACAAGCTTACTAAAAATTTCATTAGATTCAAGTTCAAGTAAAAATAGAAGGACAAGGTAGAAAATATCTACAACCTTACTATTCCATCACCATCCCCCATTTAGGGTAAACCCGAATTAAGAGGAACTTAACCCAACCTTAAGAGGATCTTAACTTAACAACCTTCATTTTTCATCACTTAAAAACAATTATCACAATAGAGGGAATTACAGTAACATATCATAAGGGCTTCAAAGGTGTTCTAAACTTTATCACCTAGGCAATTTATCCCAAATCATCAAGTTAGGTAATCTGATTTAACCACATAAGGTTTTTGTACATTACGACAGATATCAAGGTCGTACAACATTAAGGAAAACAACAAGGAGACTTAGCCATAAAAACTATTTTTTTCCCTAGAACATTACAGTAAGGTGACTTCTAGGTCACTAATACCCAAATCATAACACTACCAAGTAAAGAATACTACCCTCAATTCTAGGGAAGACACCAATTGAACGACATCAAGGGACTCAAAACACAATAAGAAGTTAGGAACAATCCTACAACTCATCATGCAACAAGACTCTCATTCTTCATTCCGAATAGCAATTTTCCTTTTTATATTCATTATCATGTTCATATGCATCAATTCTATACACATTTCAACAAGCTCCAATCACATAACAATTTAGTTGATTTTCCAAAAATTTCACTGTAAACTGCCTATCATTACAGTGAACATGCTTCCAAATTCAAAAAATGCAACATTTAGGCAATTGTTAGGAAAAACATGACATATGAGATACAAAACTTTGCCAAGGCAAGCATACTATCATCATACCTAGGATCAAGTCTATACAAAGGAATCCAATTCATAATAGGCAACTTATCAAGGACCACATGTATACAAAAGGAAACATTGAACACCTTTAAGTACAAAATCTTAGGGTAGCATGCTTCCATATGTAGTCACTAAGAATTTCGAGCTCAAATGATAATATAAGGCTACCATCATGCAACACAATATATTAACACATTATTTCAAAAGAAACTCATGTCAATCATAATAACTTCTAACATGCTTTAACTATATAATGACTTGCTATTTCACATAAGTTTCATATAGCCATAATTGGCATCACTTCATCAAATATGTCAAAAGTCACCTTCACACATACTCAATCAAACCATCATACCAACATAAGCACTTAAACTCACCTTTTCTCCCTCAAGCATAGAGAACAATCTCATCCAAGCAAATCACATCTAAAAAGACTACCAGACAAGAAAACATAAGATAGAGATCTTATAGAGTTAAGTTCTATGGCACAATATGAGAATGATGAAGAAGGGAAACTCTATCGTTCTATAGCCTCCCGTACCATTTGATGTGTCGCGACTCACCACCAATGATACAAGACTCTACTAGACATGGCAATATGAGACTTTTAGAACCTAAATCAACTTTATAAATCTCATGCTCTGATACCACGTTTGTCACATCCGAGGAGTACCCCCTAGAAATAACATGGAGTACTTGACCTCTCGGAGGTCTTATACAAGCCCATAGTTATCATTCATCGAATTGACATAGTAAATTTAGCGGAAAATTTAAAACTTTTCATAGCACATCATACGCTAGAAACTTCATCTCATATATGGATAAAATATAAGTCATAATACATATATAGACCTTAACTCTCTTTGCCATCTTAGACTAAATAACTTTGGAGTACATTAGGGACACGGCCCATAAGACACATTACATAACTATACAATATTTAAAGACTTTACATTAAAGACATAAGTAGGAGAACCTTGAACTTTAAGGATTCCTTTCATTGAGCTTGGGAATCATCTAGCAAGCTCTTCACCATTCAAGACATCCTTTAAGCATCCATAACCTACACTTTGTGTAAAAAGTAGAAAAAATAGGATTAGCACAAGAATGTACTAAGTATGGCAACCATGCAAAAACATGCATTTAAAAGGGACATTTTCTTGAAAATCATACTTCATGCTTTTTGAGTAAATCTTCATAAAACCTTTAAAAAATAGCATTTATATCATTAAGATACATCGTATAAACATATTCAAATGCCAAACATTTCATAGGATCACATATAGGATTTATTAACATTTTTAAGCCACTTTATAGTAAGCTACCTTTACCTTAACAGTGAACCCTTATTCCTCTAACTCATCAACCTTCCAAGTAAACTCTAGTGATACTAGGTGCAATGCATCACCCTAAAGCCACAAGGAAAACATACATACAATCTATACAAAGCAACACATACCATCATAGAAGTATAGTACAACATTTACACATTTAAGCCAAACTATAAAAGACATTATAGTAAACTACATCAAGTCACACATACATTTACTTCTTTGCATATACATCATTATTTAACCTTGTTCTTGACCCCAATATTAGTCTACTAGTGCAACGAACATATGAAGCCCCATAACCCCATACATTCTTAGAAAACCGCTCATGAGACCACAAACCTTAACATTCAATTCATATACACAGGTAAGTGAATATAACCTCATTCATGTTAATACAAGACCTTCATCATATATTCAATAATATCACATCATACATGTAGACTCATACCATGCACATCTTCATAACAAGTAGACAAATACTACAATGTCATACTTAAAGAACACATACATAGTGACATGCATTAGAACACCTTCCTAGATCTTTCTAAGGAGCTACGTGTGCAATGTCTAGATGAGTTCATTAATTCCACCTATCCTAAGTAACCTCCCTTAAGTCCTTCTAGTTATGGTCCTAGTCATTTACTTTCATTGTCCATTTTACTTTAGGGAAACTATAGCCTTAACCTACATAGACGATGTGATGCTAAACATGAAATCCGGTGTCATGAAACCCCACACCGAAAGAAGGTGGTCTACCGGCCAAGTAGAACCAAACATAACATAGCTTTCTAGGTGGATCCACTAAGCTAGTATCCTATGGTGGCAACATAGTTTATGGAACTTAGGGGAAATCATGAAAATATCAACTCTACACCCTTTATTGGGTCATGAGTCTATCCACCCCATGATTTTATAGTAGACCTACCTTCCCACATTGGAAAGGGACACACACTCATATACAAGTTCACTCGGTGCTATGCTAAGTTTCCTTTATTGAAAAAGCCTTCATTAACATTTATTTGTAAAAATATAGGCTTAGGATAGTCATCCCCTCATATGCTTAGATCATAGGTCATAGATGAGAGTTCATCAACCTAATTCATCTAAGAAATCCTTTCACATGGACATAGCATATGTATAGAACCATATAGTTTAGGGTACGCATGAATACATATTTCAAGGCCACTCTCTTGACTAGATCTTCATACATGTGTGTGTGAATACATATATGTTAGCAAACCTTTCACATAACACATTAAGTCACACATGTTCATACATCATATTCATACATACAGAAACCAAAACTAGAACTATCCTATCAAGGTACACACGTGCAATGCATAGGCAAAGTCCCATGCCCTTGCCAATACTAGTACACCTATCAAGTCATCCTAGTTAAGAAAACACATATCATACTTTCATAAACGTCATCTTAACATGCATAGTAGCCGACACTAGTGAATATGAGAACTACCTTTCAATAGACACTATGAACCTTTACTACCTGTAAGCATGCATGAAGTGTGAGGGTGTGTACATTGGTCACATGATCACATAATGTCTATCAACAACATATTGAGGCAGCCACCCTCTTAGACCACAATACTCTTCAAGCTTAGACCACACAACACACATTAGCATAGGAGACAAGTTAACTTCATAGAACACTTTAAGACTCCTAGCATTAGCTATTCACACATTCACATAGGGGTACATGGGTAGGGATCATCAACCATTATCACCTAACACATGGCAGCACCTACACATGACATTACACAACCCTTCACAAGCTCATAACAATAGTAACATAACCTAGATTCAGAACTCAAATTGAAGACTAGGCACAAACTACACATAAAGTGATCATCATAACCACTCCTTCATATATTCGTCAAATTTTCCTTCAAGGCCATGGTCAACAAATATATAATGACATAGTGTAAACACCGCCATTATAAGTGGACCATACCACACAATGCCACTCACGTCTTCATCAACATTATTACAGATAAGTACAGAAGTAGAAGAATAGAGAAATTCTTACCAATCCTTTAGCCTTTGGTCATCATTGACCTTTACTACTCTTTCATCAACAATTTAAGTATAGGGAAGTATCTTAAGTACAATAATCACAAAGGAAACCATGCACAATTCGCTACAAGTTCATATGACAATCTAATACGTTGCATCACATATATATACTAGAAAGTAGAAGAACATAGATCTTTAATCCAATTCAATTGCATTGATCATAAATTATATTTTATTAATGGCATAAGTCTGGTGCAGTAGCTAATCATACACTTAATCATAAAGAAATCATGCTTAAAGCACTTCAAGTTCAAGCTACAACATAGGCATTAGACTTGTCAATTCGCTAGAGTAGAGAGAGGAATTAACCAACACTATTGATTCTCTAAGGGCTTGATCATCAATCATATTTTAACAACAATGTACATGCTAGGCAATAGCTAACTAGATCACTACATCAAAGGAATCATGCTTCATCTATCCACAATTCGAGATCACCTCATGTACATAGTATTATCAATCGATAGACTAAAAGAGACTCGATCCATTCACATAAGCCATCTTTACTTCAATAATACAAGATTCATATTCATAATTCAAACACGATATTAACCTAGAACAGTAGATTCAACCAACTTAACATGATCGAAATCCACATTGGTGAAGGAGCATGGGTTCATCATGCAATTGGAGTAAAATTCACGTTAAAAACACTGTAATAACTTCAATTAATCATGATTTATCAAAACATTTTTAGAAAGAACCCATGGAAGATTTAAGAAGACATTGTTTGATCATATTTTTCTTCTTTGAAATCATTGAGAATGGCTCTCTAGATGAGAAGATAACTAGAGATGAAGATCACCATACCTTAATATACATGAAGACCTCTAAAACCTGATGATTCACCCACGAAAATCCAATCTCCAAGCAGCTCTTGAGCTTCACCAACAATGGTGGTTTATAGGGAGAAGATTTTTAGAGAGAAGATTCTTACGAGTGTATGGGATTGGGAATGGGATGATCACTTTTAGAATTACTTATATACACCCAAATTCAGATAAATTAACCTATTAGAGTTAGCAAAGGACGTGGGGTGAATTTTCCATTCACCCCTTAATTAAAATAGACGTAGAGAGTAACTTACAGGCCACCATCTATGGAGCAATCGACTGGCCGTAGTCAGTCTAAAGTCCATCCTTTGGCTTCCGTCGACTGGTAGGCAAATTTTGGTTTGAGACCTGCCCAAGCTAAGTGCCAATCGATAAGACCTCACCAACGGACCGTTGGTTGACCAATTGGCCGTTATTTGGTCCGTCGATTGACACTGCCAAGGCAGTGTCTCGACCAGCCTTGGGCTCTTCTTGTGGGGCCTTTTGCGGGGCCCTTTAGAAGTCATACCCGGATGTTTCCAACGTAAATGTGATACTTCACAAGTTGCAGACATTCCGCAAAAGTTTCACGAAAAATAAACACCTGTAACTCGTCCAAACAGGCTAGGCCCCATCAAGACACACGTTGAGCGTCTTAATGGCTATCTTTCGAACGCCTTGGACATTCTTGGTCGTTTAACCTCCAAACTTCAGGAAACTTCATATACTACAATTTTACATCATTATAAACCATTTTAAGACTTCGTAAGCTTATTCATACAAATATAAGCATGCATAGACACATGAGGCACATAGGTGACTAGTCGTCGAATGTTTTGGTCGACCCTTGACATTTGACTTCCAAATAACCTCAAACTTCATACACTGCTTCTAAACCATATTAGAACATTAAGACGTAAACGTTAGGATCTAGACACCCTAACTCATTTTGGGGGTCTTACAGCTGGTGAGCTATAGAAAACAATTATCGGCAAAACCGGGGGTATGCGTACTTCGGGGTTCGATTGACCTTGAAAAGGGGCAAGAAAGGGTGTGAGAGCCAACCATCTGCATAGACAAGGTCTTAACGGATGTCCAAGAGAATTTTCGGCAATTTCTAAGTCAAAAATTTGGATCACCAACAAAGATGGTGAGCTATAGCACACGATCATCGGCAAAATGGGGGGTATGCACGCTTTGGGGCTCGTTTGACATTGAAAGTGGGCCGGCATGGCCGTGAGGGCCAACCGTCTGCATAGACAAGGTCTTAACGGACGTTCACGAGAAAGTTTGGAACAAAGAGGGTGAGCTATAGCACACGATCATCGGCACAACGGGCGGTATGCGCGCTTCGTGGCTCGTTTTACCTTGAAAATGGGTCGGCATTACTGTGAGGGTACATATGCTGCATAGCCAAGGTATTAACGGACGTCCACGCAAAATTCTGGTATTTTTGAAGTTGGAAATCTGAATCACCAACAAAGATGGTGAGTTATAGCACACGATCATTGGCAAAACGGGGGGTATGCGCGCTTCGAGGCTCGTTTGACCTTGAAAATAGGCCGGCATGACCGTGAGGGCCAACCGGCTGCATACCCAATTTATTAAAGGACGTGCACGATAAATTTAGGCATGTTTGAAGCCAGAATTTCAGATCACCAACAAAGATAGTGATTTTCAGCACACGATCATCGGCAAAACTGGGGGTATGCACGATTTGGGGCTAATTTGACCTTGAAAATGGGCCAGCATGTCCGTGAGGGCCAACCTTGTGCATAGCCAAAATATTAACGGACCTCCACCATAAAGTTTGGCATTTTTGAAGTTAGAAATTAAGATCACCAACAAAAATGGTGAGCTATAGGACATGATCATCGGCAAAACGGGGGGTAGACATGCTTCGGGGCTCGTTTGACTTTGAAAATAGGAGGGCCAACCGGCTGCATATCCAAGGTCTTAATGGATGTCCACGAGAAAGTTTTGCATTTTCTAAGTTGGAATTCTGGATCACCAACAAAGATGGTGAGGAATAGCACACAATCATCGGCAAAATGGGGGGTATGCGCTATTCAGGGCTTGTTTGACCTTGAATATGGGCCAGCATGGATATGAGGGCCAACCGGCTGGATATCAAAGGTCTAAAAAGACGTCCACGAGAAATTTCAACATTTTCAAGTCATAAATTCGGATATCCAACTGATATGGTGAGCTATAACACATGATCATCGGTAAAACGGGGGGTATGTGAACTTCGCGACTCGTTTATCCTTAAAAATAGTTCGGAATGGCCGTGAGGGATAACTGGCTGCATAGACAATTTGTTAACGGACGTCCACGAGAACTTTTGGTAATTTTGAAGTCGAAAATAGGGATCACCAACAAAGTTGGTGAGCTATAGAAAACAATTATTGGCAAAATGGGGGGTATGCGCGCTTCGGGGATTTTATGACCTTGAAAAGGAGTCGGCATGGCCGTGAGGGCCAACCGGCTGCATAGACAAGGTCTTAACGGACGTCCACAAGAAATTTCAGCAATTTTGAAGTCAAAATTTCGGATAACCAACAAAGATGGTGAGCTATAGCACACGATCATCGTCAAAATGAGGGGTATGCACACTTCGGGGTTCGTTTAACCTTGAAAATGGGCCGGCATGTCCATGAGGGACAACCGTCTGCATAGCCAAGGTCTTAACGGACGTCCATGAGAAATTTTGGAACAGAGATGGTGAGCTATAACACACGATCATCGGCAAAACATGTGGCGCGCTTCTAGGTTCGTTTTACCTTGAAAATGGGTTGGCATGGTTGTGAGGGCAAACATGTTGCATAATCAAGGTCTTAATGGACGTCCACACGAAAGTTTGGAATTTTTGATATTGGAGATACGGATCACCAAAAAAGATGGTGTGTTATAGCACACATCATTGGCAAAACGGGGGGTATGCGCGCTTCGAGGCTTGTTTGACCTTGAAAATGGGCCGGCATGGCCGTGAGGGCCAACTGGCTGCATACCCAATGTATTAACGGATGTTGTCAATAAATTTCAGCATGTTTGAAGTCGCAATTTCGGATCACCAATAAATATAGTGATTTTTAACACACGATCATCGGCAAAAGGGAGGGGTATGTACGCTTCGGGGCTCATTTGACCTTGAAAATGGGTCGGCATGGCCGTGAGGGCCAACTGGCTGCATAGACTAGGTCTTAACAGACGTCCACGAGAAATTTCAGCATTTTTAAAGTTGGAATTCCGGATCACTAACAAAAATGGTGAGCTATAGCACACGATCATCGGCAAAACGGGTGGTATGCGCTATTCGGGGCTTGTTTGACCTTGAATATGGGCCAACATGGACATGAGGGACAACCGGCTGGAAGGCCAAGGTCTAAACAGATGTCCACGAGAAATTTCAGCATTTTCAAGTCATAAATCCAGATATCCAACTGATATGGTGAGCTATAACACACGATCATCGGTAAAATGGGGGGTATGCACGCTTTGGGGTTTGTTAAACCTATAAAATGGGCTCTCATGGCTCTGAGGGACAACCGGATTCATAGCCAAAGGTCTTAACAGATGTCCACGAGAGGTCTGCATTTTTTATGTCGGAATTCCATATCACCAACAACAATGGTGATGTATAACACAAGATCATCAGCAAAACGGGGGGATATGCGCGCTACGGGGCTTGTTTGACCTTAAAAATGAGCCGTCATGGCCGTGAGGGCCAACTGGCTGCATAGACAAGGTATTAAGAAACTTCCACAAGAAATTTTGGTATTTTTGAGTTCAGAATTCTGGATCACCAACAAAGATTGAGAGCTATAGCACATGATCATCGGCAAAGTAGGGGTATTCGCGCTTCGGGGATTGTTTGACCTAGGAAATTGGTCGGCATGGCCGTAAGGGACAACCGGCTGTATATCCAAGGTCTTAACGAATGTCCATGAGAAATTTTGGCATTTTTTAAGTCGTAAATCTGGATCACCAAAAGAGATAATGAGCTATAACACATAATCATCGGCAAAATGGGGGGTATGTGCGCTTGGGGGCTTGTTTGACCTTGAAAATGGGCCAGCATGTCCGTGAGGGACAACCGCCTGCATACCCAGGGTCTTAACGGACGTCCACAATTTTTTTTTGCATTTTTGAAGTTGGAATTCTTAATCACTAATAAAGATGGTGAGCCATACCACAAGATCATCGACAAAATAGGGGGTATGCGCGTTTCGCAGCTCGTTTGAACTTGAAAATGGGACGACATGGCTGTGAAGGCCAACCTACTGCAGCCAAGGTCTTAATGGTTGTTCACGAGAAATTTTGGCATTTTTTAAGTCAAAATTCCGGATCACCAACAATGAGTGTGAGCTATAGTACCCGATCATCGGCAAAACGAGGGGTATGCGCGCTTCGGGGCTCGTTTGACCTTGAAAATGGGCTAGCATGGCTGTGAGGGCCAACCGGCTGCATAGTAAAGTTCTTAGAGGACGTCCGTGAGCTATAGCACCAACAATGATAGTGAGCTATAGCACACGATCATTGTCCAAATGGGGGTATACACGCTTCAGGACTCGTTTTACCTTGAAAATGGGCCGGCTTGTCAGGAGGGTTAATCGTATGCATATCCAAGGTCTTAACGAACATCCAAGAGAAAGTTCGGAACAAAGATGGTGAGCTATAGAACATGATCATATGCAAAAATAGGCCGTATGCGCGCTTCGGGTCTCATTTTACCTTGAAAATGGGTCGGCATGGCCTTGAGGGCAAACTGACTGCACAGGCAAGTTCCTAATGGACGTCCACGCAAAAGTTTGGCATTTTTGAAGTCGGAAATCCGTATCAACAACAAAGATGATGAGCTATATAATACTAGCATCGGCAAATTGGGGGGTATGCGGTTCGAGTCTTGCTTAACCATGAAAATGGGCAGGCATAGCCGTGAGGGCCAACCGGTTGAATAGCTATGGTCTTAACGGACGTCCAAGAGAAATTTTGGCAATTTTGAAGTTGGAATTCTGGATCACCAACAAACATAGTGAGCTATAGCACACGATCATCACCAAAACATGGGGTATGCACGCTTCGGGGCTTGTTTTACCTTGAAAATGGGTTGGCATGGACGTGAGGGAAAACTGGCTGCATTGAAAAAGTCTTAACACACGTCCAAGAGAAATTAAGGCAATTTTGAAGTTGGACTTCCAGATCACCAACAAAGATGGTGAGCTATATCACACAATCATCGGCAAAACAGGGGGTATGCAAGCTTCGGGGCTAGTTTGACCTTGAAGATGGGCCGGCATAGCCGTGAGGGCCAACCGTTTGCATAGCCAAGGTCTTAACAGACGTTCACGTGAAAGTTAGGCATTTTTAAAGTCGAAAATCCTAATCACCAACAAAGATGGTGAGCTATAGCACACGATCATCAGCAAAATGGGGGGTATGCATGCTTCGGGGCTTGTTTGACCTTGAAAATTGGTCTGCATGGCCTTGAGGGCTAATTTGTTTCATAGCCAAGGTCTTAACAGACGTCCACAAGAAATTTCGGCACTTTTAAAATTAGATATCCGTATCACCAACAAAGATGGTGAGCTATAGCACACGATCATCGGCAAAATGGAAGGTATGCGCGTTTTGAGGCTCAATTGACCTTAAAAATGGGCTGGCATGTTCCAACCCGCTAGATAAAAAAGGTGTTAACGGATGTCCACGAGAAATTTTGGCATTTTTGAAGTCGAAAATCCAGATCACCAACACAGATGGTGAGCTATAGTACACCGTTATTGGAAAAATGGAGGGTATGCGCACTTCGGGGATCGTGTGACCTTGAAAATGGGCCGGCATGGCCATGAGGGCTAACCAGCTTCATAACCAAGGTCTTAACGGACGTCCATGAGAAATTTCTGCATTTTTAAGTTGGAATTATAGATCACCAACCAAGATGGTGAGCTATGCACAATATCATCGACAAAATGGGGCGTATGCGCCCTTCTGGGCTCTTTTGACCTTTCAAATTGGTTGGCATGGACGTGAGGTACAACCGGATGCATAGTCAATGTCTTAACGGACGTCCACGGGAAATTTCGGCATTTTAGAAATCGGAAATCCGGATCACCAACAAAGATGGTGAGCGATAGCACAAGATCTTCGACAAAATGGGGGTATTCGCGTTTCGCCTCTTGTTTGACCTTGAAAATGGAAAGGCATGGACGTCAAGGCCAACCGGATGAATAGCCAAGGTCTTAACGGATTTCCATGAGAAATTTTGGCATTTTTGAAGTCAAAATTCCGGATCACCAACAATGATTGTGAGCTATTGTACACGATCATCGGCAAAATGAGGGGTATGCGCGCTTCGGGGCTCGTTTGACCTTGAAAATGGGATGGCATGGTTGTGAGGGCCAACCGGCTGCATAGTAAAGGTCTTAACGAACGTCTGCGATAAATTTTAGCATTTTTGAAGTAGGAAATTTGGAACACCAACAAGGATGGTTAGATATAGCACATGATCATCGTCCAAATGGGGGGTATGCATGCTTTAGGGCTCGTTTGATCTTTAAAATGGGCCAGCATGGCGGGAGAGTTAACCGTCTACATAGCCAAGGTCTTAACGGACATCAAAGACAAAGTTCGGAACAAAGATGGTGAGCTATAGCAGATGATCATCTGCAAAGGAGGTGGTATGTGCACTTCGGGGCTCATTTTACCTCGAAAATGGGACGGCATGGCCTTGAGGGAAAATTGGCTGCATAAACAAGGTCTTATTTGATGTCCATGCAAAAGTTTGAAGTCGGAAATCCGTATCACCAACCAAGATGGTGAGCTATAACATACTAACATCGGCAAATTGGGGGGTATGCTCTTCGATTCTTGTTTGACCTTGAAAATGGGTAGGCATAATCGTGAGGGCCAACCGGCTGCATATCTAAGGTCTTAACGGACGTCCACGAGAAATTTCGGAAATTTTCAAGTTGGAATTCCGGATCACCAACAAAGATAGTGAGTTATAGCACACGATCATCGGCAAAACATGGGGTATGCACGCTTTGGGGCTTGTTTTTTGTTGAAAATGGGCCGGCTTGGCCGTGAGGAACAACCGGCTGCATATCTAAGGTCATAACGCACGTCCACGAGAAATTTTGGAAATTTTGAAGTCGTAATTCTGGATCACCAACAAAGATAGTGAGCTATAGCACACGATAATCGCAAAACAGGGGTATGCATGCTTCAGGGCTCATTTTACGTTGAAATGGCCCGGCATGGCGTGAGGGACAAATGTCTGCATAGGCAAAGTCTTAACAGACGTCCACGCAAAATTTAGGCATTTTTAAAGTTTGAAATCCAGATCACCAATAAAGATGGTGAGCTATAACACACGATCATCGGCAAAAGGGGGTATGCCGCTTCTAGGCTCGTTTGTCCTTGAAAATGGGTCTGCATGGCCTTGAGGGCTAATTTGCTGCATAGCCAAGGTCTTAACGGACGTCCAGGAGAAATTTCAATATTTTTAAAATCAGTAATCCGGAGCACCAACAGAGATGGTGAGCTATAGCACATGATCATTGGCAAAATGGGGGTTATGTGCGCTTTGGGTCTCGTTTGACCTTTAAAATTGTCCGACATGGTCGTGAGGGCCAACAGATTGCATTGCGAAGGTCATAAAAGACGTCCACGTGAAGGTTTGTCATTTTGGAAGTCGGAAATCTGGATCTCCAACAAAGATGGTGAGCTATAGCACTCGAGCATCATCCAAACGGGGGGTATGCGCGCTTTGAGGCTCGTTTGACCTTAAAAATGGGCGGGCATGGCCAATCGGTTAGATAGAAAAGGTGTTAATAGACGTCCATGAGAAATTTTGGCATTTTCAAAGTCGAAAATCCAGATCACCAACACAGATGGTGAGCTATAGTACACCATCATTGGCAAAACAGGGGGTATGCGCGCTTTGGGGATCATGTGACCATGAAAATGGGCCGGCATGGCCATGAGGGACAACCAGCTTAATAGCCAAGGTCTTAACGGACGTCCACGAGAAATTTTGGCATTTTTGAAGTCGAAAATCTAGATCACCAACACAGATGGTAAGCTATAGTACACCATCAGTGGAAAAACGGGGGGTATGCGCGCTTCAAGGATTGTGTGACCATGAAAATGGGATGGCATTGCCATGAGGGCCAACCATCTAAATAGCCAAGTTCTTAACAGACGTCCACGAGAAACTTCTGCATTTTTGAAGTTGGAATTCCAGATCACCAACAAGGATGGTGAGCTATAGCACTATATCACCGACAAAATGGGGGGTATGCGCCCTTCGGGGCTAGTTTGACCTTGAAAATTGGTTGGCATGGTCGTGGGGGACAATCGGATGCATAACCAAGGTCTTAACGAACGTCCACAATAAATTTGAGCATTTTGGAAATTGGATATCCGTATCACCAACAAAGATGGTGAGTTATAGCACACGATCTCAGCGAAGTTGGGGGTATGCGCGCTTCGGGGCTTGTTTGACCTTTAAAATGGCCCGGCAGGGCCATGATGGCAAAATGATTGCATAGCTAAGGTCTTAATAGAGGTCCACCTTAAAGTTTGTCATTTTTGAAGTCGGAAATCCGGATCACCAACAAAGATGGTGACCTATAGCACATGATCATCTGCAAAACAGGCATTATGCGCGCTTTGTGGCCATTTTACCTTGAAAATTGTCTGGCATGGCCTTGAGGGAAAGCTGGCTGCATAGGCAAGGTCCTAATAGATATCCACGCAAAAGTTTGGCATTTTTGAAGTCAGAAATCCGTATCACCAACAAAGATGATGAGCTATATCATACTAGCATCGGCAAATCGGGGGGTATGCGGTTCAAATCTTGCTTAACCATGAAAATGGGCAGGTATGGCCATGAGGGACAACCGTATGCATAGATAAGGTCTTAACGAACGTCCACGAGAAATTTTGGCAATTTTGAAGTCGGAATTCCGGATCACCAACAAAGATAGTGAGCTATATCACACAATCATCGACAAAACATGGGGTATGCACGCTTGGGGGCTTGTTTTACCTTGAAAATGGGATGGCATGGCTGTGAGGGACAACTGGCTGCATAGAAAAAGTCTTAACAGACGTCCACGAGAAATTTAGGCATTTTTAAGTTGGAATTTCGGATCATCAACAAAGATGGTGACCTATAACACACAATCATCGGCAAAACGTGGGGTATGCAAGCTTCATGGCTAGTTTGACCTTGAAGATGGGCCGGCATGGCCGTGAGGGACAATTATATGCATAGATGGTGTGCTTTATCACACGATCATCGGTAAAACGGGGGGTATGCATGCTTCGGGGCTCGTTTGACCTTGAAACTGGGTCTGCATGGCCTTGAGGGATAATTTGCTGCATATACAAGGTCTTAACAGACGTTCACGAGAAATTGCGGCATTTTTAATATCAGAAATCCGGATGACCAAAAGAGATGGTGAGTTATAGCACACGATCATTGGCAAAACGGGGGGTATGCGCGCTTTGGGGCTCGTTTGACCTTTAAAATGGGCCGGCATGGCTGTGAGAGACAACCGATTGCATATCCAAGGTCTTAACAGACGTCCACGTGAAAGTTTGGCATTTTTGAAGTAAAAAATCCGGATCACCAACAAAGATGGTGTCCGGATCACCAACAAAGATGGTGAGCTATAGCACACGATAATCGGCAAAATGGGGGGTATTCGCATTTTGAGGCTCATTTGACCTTAAAAATGGGTTGGCATGGACAACCGGCTATATAGAAAAGGTGTTAACGGATGTCTATGATAATTTTCGGCCTTTTTGAAGTCGGAAATCCAGATCACCAACACAGATGGTGAGCTATAGTACACCATCATTGGCAAAACGGAGGGTATGCGCACTTCGGGGATAGTGTGACCTTGAAAATAGGCCGGCATGACAATGAGGGCCAACCAGCTTCATATCCAAGGTCTTAACAGACATCCATGAGAAATTTCTGCATTTTTAAGTTGGAATTCCAGATCACCAACAAAGATGGTGAGCTATAGAAAAATATCATCGACAAAATGGGGCGGTATACGCCCTTCGGCTCTCCTTTGACCTTGAAAATTGGTTGGCATGGCCGTGAGGGACAACCGAATGCATAGCCAATGTCTTAACGGATATCAATGAGAAATTTTGGCATTTTGGAAATTGGAAATCTGGATCACCAACAAAGATGGTGATCCATAACACAAGATCATCGACAAAATGGGGGGTATACACGTTTCGCGACTTGTTTGACCTTGAAAATGGGACGACATCGCTCTGAAGGGCAAACGGTTGCATATCCAAGGTCTTAACGGATGTCAATGAGAAATTTTGGCATTTTTGAAGTCAAAATTCCGGATCACCAACAATGATTGTGGGCTATAGTACACGATCATCGGCAAAATGAGGGGTATGGCTCTTCGGGGCTCGTTTGACCTTGAAACTAGGCTGGCATGGCTGTGAGGGACAATCGGCTGCATAGTGAAGGTCTTAACGGACGTTCGCGATAAATTTCAGCATTTTTGAAGTCGGAAATTTTGATTACCAACAAAGATGGTGAGCTATAGCACACGATCATCGTCCAAATGAGGGGTTTGCACGCTTCAGGTCTCGTTTGACCTTTAAAATGGGCCGGCTTGGCGGGATGGTTAGCGGTCTACATATCCAAGGCTTAACGGACATCCAAGAGAAAGTTCAGAACAAAGATGGTGAGCTATAGCACATGATCATCTGCAAAATAGGCGGTATGCGCGCTTCGGGGCTCATTTTACCTTGAAAACGGGCTGGCATGGCCGTGAGACAACTAGTTATATAGCCAAAGTCATAACAGACGTCCACAAGAAATTTAGGCATTTTTGAAGTTGGAATTCTGGATCACCAACAAAGATGGTGAGCTATAGCACACAATCATTTGCAAAATAGGGGGGTATGCGAGCTTCGGGGCTAGTTTGACCTTGAAGATGGGCCTGCATGGCCGTGAGGGACAACCGGTTGCATAGCTAAGGTCATAACAGACGTCCAGGAGAAATTTTGAAGTTGAAATTCCGGATCACCAACAGAGATAATGAGCCATAGCACACGATAATCGGCAAAATAGGGGGTATGCACGCTTCAGGGCTCGTTTTACCTTGAAAAAGGGACGGCATGGATGTTAGAGCCAACTGGCTGCATAGCCAAAGTCTTAAACGACGTCCACGAGAAATTTAGGCATTTTTAAAGTCGGAAATCCAGATCACTAACAAAGATGGTGAGTTATAGCACACAATCATCGACAAAACGGGGGGTATGCAAGCTTCGGGGCTCGTTTGACCTTGAAAATGGGTCTACATGGCCTTGAGGGATAATTTGCTGCATTGCCAAGGTCTTAACGACGTCCAGGAGAAAATTTGGTATTTTTAAAATCAGAAATCTGGATCACCAACAGAGATGGTGAGCTATAGCACACGATCATTGGCAAAACGGGGGGTATGTGCACTTCGGGGCTCGTTTGACCTTTAAAATTGTCTGGCATGGCCGTGAGGGCCAACCGATTGCATAGCGAAGGTCATAACAGACGTCCACATGAAAGTTTTGCATTTTTGAAGTCGAAAATCCGGATCACCAACAAAGATGGTGAGCTATAACACACGAGCATCAGCAAAATGGGGGGTATGCGCGCTTCGAGGCTCGTTTGACCTTAAAAATTGGCTGGCATGGCAAACCGGCTAGATAGAAAAGGTGTTAACGGACGTCCATGAGAAATTTTGGCATTTTCGAAGTCGAAAATCCAGATCAGCAACACAGATGGTGAGCTATAGTACACCATCATTGGAAAAACGGGGGGTATGCTCGCTTTGGGGATTGTGTGACCATGAAAATGGGCCGGCATGGCCATGAGGGCCAACCAGCTTAATAGCCAAGGTCTTAACGAACGTCCACGAGATATTCCTGCATTTTTGAAGTTAGAATTCCAGATCACCAACAAAGATGGTGAGCTATAGTAGAATATCATCGACAAAATAGGGGGTATGCGCCCTTCGGGGCTAGTTTGACCTTGAAAATTGGTTGGCATGACCGTGAGGGACAACCGGATGCATAGCCAAGGTCTTAACGGACGTCCACGAGAAATTTCGGCATTTTAGAAATCGGATATCGGATCACCAACAGAGATGGTGAGTTAGAGCACATGATCTCAGCAAAATGGGGGTATGCGCGCTTCGAGGCTCGTTTGACCTTTAAAATGGCCCGGCAGGCCATAAGGCCAACTAATTGCATATCTAAGGTCTTAACAGACGTCCACGTGAAAGCTTGGCATTTTTGAAGTCAAAAATCGGGATCACCAACAAAGATGGTGAGCTATAGCACATGATCATTGGGAAAACAGGGGGTATGCGGGCTTCAATGCTCGTTTGACCTTGAAAATTTTCTAGCATGGCCAACCACATGGATAGCCAAGGTGTTAACGAACGTACACGAGAAATTTGGACATTTTTGAAGTCGGATATCCTTATCACCAACACAGATGGTGAGCTATAGTACACGATCATTGAAAAAACGAGGGGTATTCACGCTTCGGGGCTTGTTTCACCTTGAAAATTGGTCAGCATGGCCAACAGGGACAACCGGCTACATAGCCAAGGTCTTAATTGACGTCCACGAGAAATTCCAGATTTTTTGACGAGAGAATTCAAGATCACCAACAAAGATGGTGAGCTATAGCACAAGATCATCGACAAAATGGGGGTTATGCGCCCTTCGGGGCTTGTTTTGACCTTAAAGAGTGGTCGGCATGGTCGTGAGGGACAATTGTATGCATATCTAAGGTCTTAACAGACGTACACGTGAAAGTTAGGAATTTTTGAAGTCGAAAATCTTGATACCAACAAAGATGGTGAGCTATAGCACACGATCATCAGCAAAACGGGGGGTATGCATGCTTTGGGGCTCGTTTGACCTTGAAAATGGGTCTGCATGGACTTGAGGGCTAATTTTCTGCATAGCCAAGGTCTTAACAGACGTCCACGAGAAATTTCGGCATTTTTAAAATCAGAAATCCAGATGACCAAAAGAGATAGTGAGTTATAGCACACGATCATTGGCAAAACGGGGGGTATGCGCGCTTCATTGCTTGTTTGACCTTTATAATGGGCCGGCATGGCTGTGAGGGACAACCGATTGCATATCCAAGGTCTTAACAGATGTCCACGTGAAAGTTTGGCATTTTTGAAGTCAGAAATCCGGATCACCAAAAAAGATGGTTAGATATAGCACACGATCATCGGCAAAACGGGAGGGGGGGGGTAAGCGTGTTTCGAGGCTCATTTGACCTTAAAAATGGGTTGGCATGGCCAACTGGCTAGATATCAAAGGTGTTAACGGACGTCTACGAGAATTTTTGGCATTTTTTAAGTCGGAAATCCAGATCACCAACACAGATGGTGAGCTATAGTACACCATCATTGGCAAAACGGAGGGTATGCGCACTGCGGGGATAGTGTGACCTTGAAAATAGGACGCATGACCATGAGGGCCAACCAGTTTCATATACAAGGTCTTAACGGACATCCGTGAGAAATTTCTACTTTTTTAAGTCGAAATTCCAGATCACCAACAAAGATGGTGAGCTATAGCACAATATCATTGACAAAATGGGGCGGTATGCGCCCTTCGGTGCTCCTTTGACCTTGAAAATTGGTTGGCATGGCCGTGAGGGACAACCGAATGCATAGCCAATGTCTTAACGGATGTCCACAAGAAATTTTGGCATTTTGGAAATTGGAAATCCAGAGCACCAACAAAGATGGTGAGCCATAACACAAGATCATCGACAAAATGGGGGGTATGTGCGTTTCGCGGCTTGTTTGACATTGAAAATGTGATGGCATGGCCCTGAAGGCCAATCGTCTGCATATCCAAGGTCTTAACGGATGTCCACGAGAAATTTTGGCATTTTTGAAGTCAAAATTCTGGATCACCAAAAATGATTGTGAGCTATACACGATCATCGGCAAAATGAGGGGTATGGCTCTTCGGGGCTCGTTTGAACTTGAAAATAGGCTGGCATGGCTGTGAGGACCAATCGGGTGCATAGTAAATGTCTTAACGGACGTCCGCAATAAATTTCGGCATTTTTGAAGTTGGAACTTTGGATTACCAACAAAGATGGTGAGCTATAGCACACGATCATCGTTCAAATAGGGGGTATGCACGCTTCAGGGCTCGTTTGTCCTTCAAAATGGGTCGGCTTGGCGGGAGGGTTAACCGTCTACATATCCAAGGTCTTAACGGACATCCAAGAGAAAGTTCAGAACACAGATGGTGAGCTATAGCACATGATCATCTGAAAAATTAGCGGTATGCGCGCTTAGGGGCTCATTTTACCTTGAAAATGAGCTGGCATGGCCGTGACGGACAACTAGGTATATAGCCAAAGTCTTAATAGACGTCCACGAGAAATTTAGGCATTTTTGAATTTGGAATTCCGGATCACCAACAAAGATGGTGAGCTATAGCACACAATCATATGCAAAACGGGGGGTATGCGAGTTTTGGGGCTATTTTGACATTGAAGATGGGCCTGCATGGCCGTGAGGGACAACCGGATGCATAGCTAAGGTCATAACGGACGTCAAGGAGAAATTTTGAAGTCAGAATTCCGGATCACCGACAAAGATAGTGAGCTATAGCACACGATAATCGGCAAAACAGGGGGTGTGCACGCTTCAAGGCTCGTTTTACCTTGAAAATGGGCCGGCATGGACGTGAGAGCCAACTGGGTGCATATCCAAAGTCTTAATACACATCCACGAGAAATTTAGGCATTTTTAAAGTCGGAAATCTAGATCACTAACAGAGATGGTGAGCAATAACACACGATCATCGACAAAACAGGGGGTATGCAAGCTTCAGGGCTCGTTTGACCTTGAAAGTGGGTCTGCATGGCCTTGAGGGATAATTTGCTGCATAGCCATGGTCTTAATGGACGTCCAGGAGAAATTTCAGTATTTTTAAAATTAGAAATCCAGATCACCAACAGAGATGGTGAGCTATAGCACAAGATCATTGGCAAAAATCGGGGGTATGTGCGCTTCAGGGCTCGTTTGACCTTTAAAATGGTCCGGTATAGCCGTGAGGGCCAACATATTGCATAGCGAAGGTCATAAAATCCATCCACGTGAAGGTTTGTCATTTTGGAAGTCAAAATCCGGATCTCCAACAAAGATGGTGAGCTATAGCACTCGAGCATCGGCAAAACGGGGGGTATGCGCGCTTCGAGGCTCGTTTTACCTTAAAAATGGGCAGGCATGGCCAACTGGCGAGATAGCAAAGGTGTTAATAGACGTCCATGAGAAATTTTGGCATTTTGGAAGTCGAAAATCCAGATCATCAACACAGATGGTGAGCTATAGTACACCATCAGTGGCAAAACGGGGGGTATACGCGCTTTGGGGATCGTATGACCATGAAAATGGGCTGGCATGGCCATGAGGGCCAACCAGCTAATAGCCAAGGTCTTAACGGACGTCCATGAGAAATTTTGGCATTTTTGAAGTCGAAAATCCAGATCACCAACACAGATGGTGAGCTATAGTACACCATCAGTGGCAAAATAGGGGGTATGCGCGCTTCAAGGATCGTGTGACCATGAAAATAGGCTGGCATAGACATGAGGGCCAACCAGCTTAATAGCCAAGTTCTTAACGGACGTCCACGAGAAATTTCTACACTTTTGAAGTTGGAATTCCAGATCACCAACAAAGATGGTGAGCTATAGAACAATATCATCAACAAAATGGGGGGTATGCGCCCTTCGGGGCTAGTTTGACCTTGAAAATTGGTTGGCATGGCCGTGGGGGACAATCGGATGCATAACCAAGGTCTTAACGGACGTCCACGAGAAATTTGAGCATTATGGAAATAGGATATTCGGATCACCAACAGAGATGGTGAGTTATAGCACACGATCTCGGCGAAGTAGGGGGTATGCGCGCTTCGGGGCTTGTTTGACCTTTAAAATGGCTCGGCAGGGCCATGAGGGCCAAACGATTGCATAGCTAAGGTCTTAACAGAGGTCCACCTGAAAGTTTGTCATTTTTGAAGTCGGAAATCCGAATCACCAACAAAGATGGTGAGCTATAACACATGATCATCTGCAAAATAGGCAGTATGCGCGCTTTGGGGCCATTTTACCTTGAAAATTGGCTGGTATGGCCTTAAGGGGAATCTGGATGCATAGGCAAGTTCCTAATAGACATCCACGCAAAAGTTTTGCATTTTTGAAGTCAGAAATCTGTATCACCAACAAAGATGATGAGCTATATCATACTAGCATCGGCAAATTGGGGGGTATGCGGTTCGAATCATTCTTAACCATGAAAATGGGCAGGCATGGCCGTGAGGGCCAACCGGATGCATAGATACGGTCTTAACGAACGTCCACGAGAAATTTCGGCAATTTTGAAGTCGGAATTCCGGATCACCAACAAAGATAGTGAGCTATATAGCACACAATCATCGACAAAACATGGGGTATGCACGCTTGGGGGCTTGTTTTACCTTGAAAATGGGCTGGCATGGCTGTGAGGGACAACTGGTTGCATAGCAAAAGTCTTAACAGACGTCCACATGAAATTTAGGCATTTTTAAGTTGGAATTCCGGATCATCAACAAAGATGGTGAGCTATACCACAAAATCATCGGCAAAATGGGGGGTATGCGAGCTTCGGGACTAGTTTGACCTTGAAGATGGTCCGGCATGGCCGTGAGGGACAATTTTATGCATAGCTAAGGTCTTAACAGACGTTCGCGTTAAAGTTAGGCATTTTTGAAGTCAAAAATCCAGATCACCAACAAAGATGGTGAGCTTTATCACACAATCATCGGCCAAACGGGGTGTGCATGCTTTGGGGCTCGTTTGACCTACAACTGGGTCTGCATGGCCTTGAGGGCTAATTTGCTGCATATCCAAGGTCATAACAGAGGTTGACGAGAAATTTCGGCATTTTTAAAATCAAAAATCCAGATGACCAAAAGAGATGGTAAGTTATAGCACACGATCATTGGCAAAACGGGGGGTATGCGCGCTTCGGGGCTCGTTTGACCTTTAAAATGGGCCGGCATGGCTGTGAGGGACAACCGATTGCATATCCATGGTTTAACAGACGTCCACATGAAAGTTTGGCATTTTTGTAGTCAAAAATCCGGATCACCAACAAAGATGGTGAGCTATAGCACACGATCATCGGCAAAATGGGGGGTATGCGCATTTCGAGGCTTATTTGACCTTAAAAATGGATTGGCATGGCCAACCGGCTAGATAGAAAAGGTGTTAACGGACATCTACGAAGAGTTTTGGCATTTTTGAAGTCGGAAATCCAGATCACCAACACAGATGGTGAGCTATAGTACACCATCATTGGCAAAACGGAGTGTATGCTCACTTCGGGGATACTGTGACCTTGAAAATAGGCCGGCATGACAATGAGGGCCAACCAGTTTCATATCCAAGGTCTTAACGGACATCCATGAGAAATTTCTGCATTTTTAAGTCGGAATTCCTGATCACCAACAAAGATGGTGAGCTATAGAAAAATATCATCGACAAAATAGGGCGATATGCGCCCTTCGGCGCTCCTTTGACCTTGAAAATTGGTTGGCATGGCCGTGAGGGATAACCGGATGCATAGCCAATGTCTTAACGGATGTCCACAAGAAATTTCGGCATTTTGGAAATTGGAAATCTGGATCACCAACAAAGATGGTGAGCCATAACACAAGATCATCGACAAAATGGGGGGTATGCGCGTTTCGCGGCTTGTTTGACCTTGAAAATGGAACGGCATGGCTGTGAAGGCCAACCGGTTGCATATCCAAGGTCTTAACGGATGTCATGAGAAATTTTGGCATTTTTGAAGTCAAAATTCTGGATCACCAACAATGATTGTGAGCTATAGTACATGATCATCGGCAAAATGAGGGGTATGCGCTCTTCGAGGCTTGTTTGACCTTGAAAATATACTGGCATGGCTTTGAGGGCCAATCGGCTGCATAGTGAAGGTCTTAGCGGACGTCCGCGATAAATTTCAGCATTTTTGAAGTCGGAAATTTTGATCACCAACAAAGATGGTGAGCTATAGCACACGATCATCGTCCAAGTGAGGGGTATGCACGCTTCAGGTCTCGTTTGACCTTTAAAATGGGCTGGCTTGGCGGGACGGTTAACCGTCTACATATCCAAGGTCTTAACGGCCATCCAAGAGAAAGTTCAGAACAAAGATGGTGAGCTATAGCACATGATCATCTGCAAAATAGGCGGTATGCGCGCTTCGGGGCTCATTTTAACTTGAAAACGGGCTGGCATGGCCGTGAGACAACTAGCTATATAGCCAAAGTCTTAATAGACGTCCACGAGAAATTTAGGCATTTTTGAAGTTGGAATTGCGGATCACCAACAAAGATAGTGAGCTATAGCACACAATCATATGCAAAACGGGGGGTATGTGAGCTTCGGGGCTAGTTTGACCTTGAAGATGGGCCTGCATGGCCGTGAGGAACAACCGGCTGCATAGCTAAGGTCATAACGGACGTCCAGGAGAAATTTTGAAGTTGAAATTCCGGATCACCAACAGAGATAGTGAGCTATAGCACACGATAATCGGCAAAACAGGGGGTGTGCATGCTTCAGGGCTCGTTTTACCTTGAAAATGGGCTTGCTTGGACGTGAGAGCCAACTGGCTGCATAGCCAAAGTCTTAAATGACGTCCACGAGAAATGTAGGCATTTTTGAAGTCGGAAATCCAGATCACTAACAAAGATGGTGAGCTATAGAACACGATCATCGACAAAACGGGGGGTATGCAAGCTTCGAGGCTCGTTTTACCTTGAAAATGGGTCTGCATGGCCTTGAGGGATAATTTGCTGCATTGCCAAGGTCTTAACGAACGTCCAGGAGAAATTTTGGTATTTTTAAAATCAGAAATCCGGATCACCAACTGAGATGGTGAGCTATAGCACACGATCATTGGCTAAACGGGGGGTATGTGCGCTTCGGGGCTCGTTTGACCATTAAAATGGTCCAGCATGGCCGTCAGGGCCAACCGATTGCATAGCGAAGGTCATAACAGATGTCCACATGAAAGTTTTGCATTTTTGAAGTTGAAAATCCGGATCACCAACAAAGATGGTGAGCTATAACACACGAGCATCAGCAAAATGGGGGGTATGCGCGCTTCGAGGCTCGTTTGACCTTAAAAATGGCTGGCATGGCCAACTGGCTAGATAGGAAAGGTTTTAACGGACGTCCATGAGAAATTTTGGCATTTTCAAAGTCGAAAATCTAGATCACCAACACAGATGGTGAGCGATAGTACACCATCATTGGCAAAACGGGGGGTATGCGTGCTTTGGGGATCGTGTAACCATGAAAATGGGCCGGCATGGCCATGAGGGCCAACCAGCTTAATATCCAAGGTCTTAAACGGACGTCCACGAGAAATTTCTGCATTTTTGAAGTCAGAATTCCAGATAACCAACAAAGATTGTGAGCTACAGCACAATATCATCGATAAAATGAGGGGTATGCGCCTTTCGGGGCTAGTTTGACCTTGAAAATTGGTTGGCATGGCCGTGAGAGACAACCGGATGCATATACAAGGTCTTAACAGAGGTACATGAGAAATTTCAGCATTTTGGAAATAGGATATCGGATCACTAACAGAGATGGTGAGTTAGAGCACATTATCTCGGCAAAATGGGGGGTATGCGCGCTTCGAGGCTCGTTTGACCTATAAAATGGTCCGGCAGGGCCATAAGGCCAACTAATTGCATATCAAAGGTCTTAACAGACGTCCATGTGAAGGCTTGGCATTTTTGAAGTCGGAAATCCAAATCACCAACAAAGATGGTGAGCTATAGCACATGATCATTGGGAAAACAGGGGGTATGCGGGCTTCAATGCTCGTTTGACTTTGAAAATTGTCTAGCATGGCCAACCACATGGATAGCCAAGGTATTAACAAACGTACACGAGAAATTTGGACATTTTTGAAGTCGGATATATCCGGATCACCAACACAGATGGTGAGCTATAATACACGATCATTGGAAAAATGGGGGGTATTCACGCTTCGGGGCTTGTTTGACCTTGAAAATTGGTCAGCATGGCCAACAGGGACAACCAGCTGCATAGCCAAGGTCTTAATGGACGTCCACGAGAAATTTCAGCATTTTTGAAGAGAGAATTCAAGATCACCAACAAAGATGGTGAGCTATAGCACAAGATCATCGACAAAATGGGGGGTATGCGCCCTTCAGGGCTTGTTTGACCTTGAAGAGTGGCCGGCATGGCCGTGAGGGACAATTGTATGCATATCTAAGGTCATAACAGACGTTCAGGTGAAAATTAGGCATTTTTGAAGTCGAAAATCCAGATACCAACAAAGATGGTGAGCTATAGCACACGATCATCAGCAAAACGGGGGGTATGCATGCTTCGGTGCTCGTTTGACCTTGAAAATGGGTCTGTATGGTCTTGAGGGCTAATTTGCTGCATATCCAAGGTCTTAATAGACGTCCACGAGAAATTTCGGCATTTTTAATATCAGAAATCCGGATGACCAAAAGAGATGGTGAGTTATAGCACACGATCATTGGCAAAACGGGGGGTATGCGCACTTCAGGGCTTGTTTAACCTTTAAAATGGGCCGGCATGGCTGTGAGGGACAACCGATTGCATATCCAAGGTCTTAACAGACGTCCACGTGAATGTTTGGTATTTTTGAAGTCAGAAATCTGGATCACCAACAAAGATGGTGAGATATAGCACACGATCATCGGCAAAATGGGGGGTATGCGCGTTTCGAGGCTCATTTGATCTTAAAAATGGGTTGGCATGGACAATTGGCTAGATATCAAAGGTGTTAACGGACGTCTACGAGAATTTTTGGTATTTTTGAAGTCGGAAATCCAGATCACCTACACAGATGGTGAGCTATAGTACACCATCATTGGCAAAACGGAGGGTATGCGCACTACGGGGATAGTGTGACATTGAAAATAGGCTGGCATGACCATGAGGGCCAACCAGCTTCATATCCAAGGTCTTAACGGACATCCGTGAGAAATTTCTGCATTTTTAAGTCGGAATTCCAGATCACCAACAAAGATGGTGAGCTATAGCACAATATCATCGACAAAATGGGGTGGTATGCGCCCTTCGGCGCTCCTTTGACCTTGAAAATTGGTTGGCATGGCCGTGAGGGACAACCTGATGCATAGGCAATGTCATAACGAATGTCCACGAGAAATTTCGGCATTTTAGAAATTGGAAATCCGGAGCACCAACAAAGATGGTGAGCCATAACACAAGATCATCGACAAAATGGGGGGTATGCGCGTTTCGCGGCTTGTTTGACCTTGAAAATGGGATGGCATGGCCCTGAAGGCCAACCGGCTGCATATCCAAGGTCTTAACGGATGTCCACGAGAAAGTTTGGCATTTTTGAAGTCAAAATTGCGGATCACCAACAATGATTGTGAGCTATAGTACACGATCATCGGCAAAATGAGGGGTATGCGCTCTTCGGGGCTCGTTTGACCTTGAAAATGGGCTGGCATGTCTATGAGGGACAATCGGCTGCATAGTAAATGTCTTAACGAATGTCCGCGATAAATTTCGGCATTTTTGAAGTTGGAAATTTGGATTACCATCAAAGATGGTGAGCTATAGCCCACGATCATCGTCCAAATGGGGGGTATGCACGTTTTAGGGCTCGTTTGTCCTTTAAAATGGGTCGGCTTGGCGTGAGTGTTAACCGTCTACATATCCAAGGTCTTAACGGACATCCAAGAGAAAGTTCAGAACACAGATGGTGAGCTATAGCACATGATCATCTGCAAAATAGGTGGTATACGCGCTTCGGGGCTCATTTTACCTTGAAAATGGGATGGCATGGCCGTGACGGACAACTAGCTATATAGCCAAAGTCTTAACAGATATCCACGAGAAATTTAGGCATTTTTTAAGTTGGAATTCTGGATCACCAACAAACATGGTGAGCTTTAGCACACAATCATATGCAAAACGGGGGGTATGCGAGCTTTGGGGCTAGTTTGACCTTGAAGATGGGCCTGCATGGCTGTGAGGGACAACACGATGCATAGATAAGGTCATAACGGACGTCAAGGAGAAATTTTGAAGTCAGAATTCTTGATCACCAACAAAGATAGTGAGCTATAGCACACGATAATCGGCAAAACAGGGGGTATGCACGCTTCAGGGCTCGTTTTACCTTGAAAATGGGCCGGCATGGACGTGAGAGCCAACTGGGTGCATATCCAAAGTCTTAATAGACATCCACGAGAAATTTAGGCATTTTTAAAGTCAGAAATCCAGATCACTAACAAAGATGGTGAGCAAAAACACACGATCATCGACAAAACGGGGGGTATGCAAGCTTCAGGGCTCGTTTGACCTTGAAAATGGGTCTGCATGGCCTTGAGGGATAATTTTTTGCATAGCCATGGTCTTAATGGACGTCCAGGAGAAATTTTGGTATTTTTAAAATTAGAAATCCGGATCACCAACAGAGATGGTGAGCTATAGCACAAGATCATTGGCAAAAAGGGGGGAATGTGCGCTTCGGGGCTCGTTTGACCTTTAAAATGGTCTGGCATGGCCGTGAGGGCCAACCGATTGCATAACAAAGGTCATAACAAACGTCCACATCAACGTTTTGCATTTTTGAAGTCGGAAATCCGGATCACCAACAAAGATGGTGAGCTATAACACACGAGCATCATCAAAATGGGCGGTATGGGCGCTTCGAGGCTCGTTTAACCTTAAAAATGGGTTGGCATGGCCAACCGGCTAGATAGGCAAAGGTGTTAACGGACGTCCATAAGAAATCTTGGCATTTCGAAGTCAAAATCAGATCACCAATACAGATGGTGAGCTATAAACACCATCATTGGCAAAACGACGGGGTATCGCGCTTTGGGATTGGGTGACCTTGAAAATGGCCGGGCATGGTCTATGAGGGCTAACCAGTTTAATATCCAAGGTCTTAATGGACGTCCACGAGAAATTTCTGAATTTTTGAAGTCAGAATTCCAGATCACCAACAAAGATGTGAGCTATAGCACAA
Source organism: Solanum lycopersicoides (assembly GCA_022817965.1). Taxonomy (NCBI): domain Eukaryota; kingdom Viridiplantae; phylum Streptophyta; class Magnoliopsida; order Solanales; family Solanaceae; genus Solanum; species Solanum lycopersicoides. The sequence goes on along the minus strand of CM040619.1, from coordinate 25,503,189 downwards.
TATCATCGACAAAATGGGGTATGCGCCCTTCGGGGCTAGTTTGACCTTGAAAATTGTTTTGCATGGCCGTGAGAGACAACCGGATGCATATCCAAGGTCTTAACGGAATCCACATAAAGTTGGCATTTTGGAAATCAGATATCCGGATCACCAACAGAGATGGTGAGTTAGAGCACATGATCTCGGCAAAAGGGGGGGTATGCGCGCTTCGGGGCTCGTTTGTCCTGTAAACTGGACCGGCAGGGCCATGATGGCCAACTGATTGCATAACAAGGTCTTAACAGACGTCCACGTGAAAGTTTGGCATTTTTGTGTCGGAAATCCGGATCACCAAAACAAGATGGTGAGCTATAGCACATGATCATTGGCAAAACGGGGTATGCGGGCTTCATGCTCGTTTGACTTGAAAATAGTCTGGCATGGCCAACCGCATGGATATCCAAGGTGTTAACGAACGTACACGAGAAATTTGGACATTTTTGAAGTCGGATATCCGGATCACCAACACAAATGGTGAGCTATAGTACACGATCATTGGAAAAATGGGGGGTATTCACGCTTCGGGGCTCGTTTGACCTTAAAAATTGGTCAGCATGGCCAAGAGGGACAACCGGATGCATAGCCAAAGTCTTAATGGACATCCACGAGAAATTTCAGCATTTTTAAAGAGAGAATTCAAGATCACCAACAAAGATGGTGAGCTATAGCACAAGATCATCGACAAAATGGGGGGTATGCGCCCTTCGGGGCTTGTTTGACTTTGAAAATTGGTTGGCATGGCCGTGAGCGATAACCGACTGCATAGACAAGGTCTTAACGAGCATCCACGAGAAATTTCTGCATTTTTAAAGTCAGAATTCAAGATGACTAACAAAGATGGTGAGCTATAGCACAAGATCATCGACAAAATGGGGGGTATACCCCCTTCGGAGCTCGTTTGACCTTGAAAATTAGTCCGCATGGACGTGAGGGACAACCGGTTGCATAGCAAAGATCTTAATAGACGTCCCCGAGAAATTTCAGCATTTTTGAAGTCATAAATTTTGATCACCAATAAAGATGATGAGATATAGCACACGATCATCAGCAAAATGTGGGGGTAGGCACACTTCGGGGATCGTTTGACCTTGAAAATGGGCCGGCAGGGCCGTGAGGGCTAATCTGCTGCATAGACAAAGTGTTTACGGACGTCCACGAGAAACTTTGGTATTTTTGAAGGCAGAATTCTGGATAACCAACAAAGCTGGTTAGCTATAGCAAATGATTACCAGCAAAACGAGGGGTATGCGCGCTTCAAGGCTCGTTTGACCTTGAAAATGGGATGGCATGGCTGAGCGGGCCAACAAGTTGTATAGACAAGGTCTTAACGGATGTCCATGAGAAATTTCAGCATTTTTGAAGTCAGTATTCCGGATAACCAACAATGATGGTGAGCTATAGCACACAATCATCGGAAAAATGTGGGGTATGCATTCTTTGCAACTCGTTTGACTTTGAAAATGGGACGGCATGGCCGTGAGGGCCAACCGGATTCATAGCCAAGGTGTTAACGGATGTCCACGAGAAATTTAGGCACTTTTGAAGTCAGAATTCCTGATCACCAACAATGATGGTGAAATATAGCACATGATCATCGGCAAAACGTGGGATATGCGCGCATTAGGGCTTGTTTGACCTTGAAAAGTGGTCGTCATGGCCGTGAGGATACAACGGCTGCATATCCAAGGTCTAACTGATGTCCACTAGAAATATCGGCATTTTTGAAGTCGGAAATTCGGATGACAAACAAAGATGGTGAGCTATAGGACACGACCATTGGCAAAACAGGGGTATATACGCTTCGTGGCTCGTTTGACCTTGAAAATGGGTCAGCATGGCGGTCAGAGCCAACTGGCTGCATAGCCAAGGTCATTACGGACGTCCACAAGAAAGTTTGGCATTTTTGAAGTCGTAATTCCAGATCACCAACAAAGATGGTGAGCTATAACACACGATCATCGGCAAAATAGGGGGTATGCGCGCTTCGGGGCTTGTTTTACCTTGAAAATTGGCCGTCATGGCCGTGAGGGAAAACTGGCTACATAGATAAGGTCTTAACGGATGTCCACACGAAAGTTTGGCATTTTGAAAGTGGGAAATGCAGATCACCAACAAAGATGGTAAGCTATAGCACACGATCATCGGCAAAATAGGGGTATGCGCATTCGGGGCTCATTTGAACTTGAAAATGGGTCTGCATGTCCATGAGGGCCAACCGGATCCATAGTTAAGGTCTAAACACATGTCCACGAGAAATTTTGGTATTTTCTAAGTCGGAAATCCGGATCACCAACAAAGCTGGTGAGCTATAGCAAACTATTATCGGCAAAACGGAGGGTATGCGCGCTTTCTGGCTTATTTGACCTTTAAAATGGAATGGAATGGCCATGAGGGCCAACTGGATGCATAGACAAGGTCTTAAAGGATGTCGATGAGAAATTTCAGTATTTTTGAAGTTGTAAATTTGGATCACCAAAAAAGATGGAGAACTATAGCACACGAACATTGGCAAAACGAGGGGTATGCCCGCTTTAGAGCTCGTTTGACCTTTGAAATGGGTCGCCATGGCCATGAGGGGCCAACTGGATGCATAATCAAGGTCTTAATGGACGCACATGAGAAGTTTCGGCATTTTTGAAGTTGGAAATTTGGATCACCAACAAAGATGGTGAGCTATAGGCCACGATCATCGGCAAAACCGCGGGTATGCACGCTTCAGGCTCATTTGAACTTAAAAATGGGCTGGCATGGCCGTGAGGGCCAACCGGCTGCATAGAAAGGTCTTGACGGACATCCAACATAAATTTCATCATTTTTGAAGTCTGAATTCCTGATCACCAACAAGATAGTGAGCTATAGCACACGATCATCGGCAAATCAATAGGTATGCATGTTTCGAGGCTCATTTGACCTTGAAAATGGGCTAACATGGCTGTGAGGGCCAACCGTCTGAATAGCCAAGGTCTTAATAGACGTCCATGAGAATGTTTTGCATTTTTAAAGTCAGAACTCCAGATAACCAAAAAAGATGGTGAGCTATAGCAAATGATTATCGGCAAAACAGGGTGTATGCGTGCTTCCGGCCTATTTGAACATGAAAATGGGCCGACATGGCTGTCAGGGCCAACCAGCTTCATAGATAAGGTCTTAATGGAAGTCCACGAGAATTTTCAGCATTTTTGAAATCGGAAATTCGGATCACCAACAAAGATGGTGAGTTATAGCACACGATCATCGGCAGAATGAGGGGTATGCACGCTTCAACGCTCGTTTGACCTTGAAAATGGGCCGGCATGGCAGTGAGGGAAAATCATATGCATCGCCAAGGTCTTAAGGGACGTCCAGTAGAAAGTTTGGAACATAGACGGTGAGCAATAACATACGATCATCGACAAAATAGGCGGTATACGCGCTTCGGGACTCGTTTTACCTTGAAAATAGGCTGGCATGGACGTGAGGGCAGACATGCTGCATATCAAAGGTCTTAACGGATGCCCACGTGATAGTTAGGAATTTTTGAAGTTGGAAATCGGGATCTCCAACAAAGATGGTGAGCTATAGGACACGATCATTGGCAAACCAGGGGGTACGCGCGCTTCGAGTCTCTTTTGACCTTGAAAATGGGTTGGCATGGCCGTGAGGGCCTACTGGCTGCATAGCCAAATCTTAACGGACATCCATGAGAAATTTTGGCATTTCTGAAGTTGGAATTCCATATCAACAACAAAGATGGTGAGCTATAGCACACGATCATCGACAAAACGGGGGGTATGCACGTTCAGGGCTTGTTTGACCATTAAAATGGGTCGTCATGGTCTTGAGGGCCAACCAGCTTGATAGCCAAGGTCTTAACGAACGTCCACGAGATATTTTGGCATTTTTGGAGTTGGAAATCCGGATCACCAACAGAGATGGTGAGCTATAACACACGATCATCGGCAAAATGGGGTGTATGGACGTGAGGGACAACCGGCTGCATAGTTAAGGCCTTAAGAGACGTCCACTAGAAATTTCAGTGTTTTCTAAGTTGGAAATTCGGATCACCAACAAAGGTGGTGAGCTATAACTAACGATTATCCGCAAAACGGATGGTATGAGTGCTTTCGGGCTCGTTTGACCTTGAAAATGGGATGGAATGGCCATGAGGGATAACCGGCTGCATAGACAAGGTCTTAATGGCCTTCCACGAGAAATTTCGGCATTTTTGAAGTCAGAAATTTGGATAACCAACAAAGATTGTGAGCTATAGCACACGAACATCGGCAAAACGGGGGGTATGCCCGCTTTAGAGCATGTTTCACCTTTAAAATAGGTCGGCATGGCAGTGAGGACCAACCAGCTGCATAGCCAAGGTATTAACGGACGTCCACGAGAAAGTTCGGCATTTTTGAAGTTATAAATTTGGATCACCAACAAAGAGGGTGAGCTATAGGACACGATCATCGGCAAAACCGGGGGTATGCACACTTTGGGGCTCATTTGACCTTGAAAATGGGCTAGCGTGGCCATGAGGCCCAACTGGCTGCATAGCAAGGTCTTGAAGGACATCCAATATAAATTTTGGCATTTTTGAAGTCAAAATTCTGGATCACCAACAAAGATAGTGAGCTAGAACACACGATCATCGTCCAAATGGGGGGTATAAACGATTCAAGGCTCTTTTGACCTTGAAAATGGGCCATCCTGGCCGGAAGGTCAACCGTCTGCATTGCCTTGTTTTTTAACAGATGCCCACGAGAATGTTCGGAACAAAGATGGTGAGCTATAGCACACAATCATCGGCAAAACGGGGGGCATGCAAGCTTAAGGGCTCGTTTGACCTTGAAATTTGCCCGGCATGGCCGTGAGTGACAACCAGCTAGATATCCAAGGTCTTAATATATGTCCATCTGAAAGTTCAGCATTTTTGAAGTCAGAAATCCAGATCACCAACAAAGATGGTTAGTTATTCTACACGATCATCGGCAAAACGGGGGGGTATGCATGCTTCAAGCCTCGTTTGACATTAAAAATAGGTATGCATATCCTTGAGGGCCAATTGGCTGTATATCCAAGGTCTTAACAGACATCCACGAGAAATTTCAGCTTTTTTTGGATCGAAAATCCAGATCATCAAAAGAGATGGTGAGCTATAGCATACGATCATTGAAAAAATAGGAATATGCGCGATTCGGGGATCGTTTGACGTTGAAAATGGGACGGCATGGTCGTGAGGGCCAACCGGCTGCATAGTCAAGGTCTTAACGGACGTCCACCAAAAATTTCAGCATTTTTGAAGTTGGAAATCTGAATCACCAACAAGGATGGTGAGCAATAACTCACGATCATTGGCAAAACGGGGGGTATTCGCGCCTCGAGGCTCCTTTGACCTTAAAAATGGACTAGCATGGCCGTGATGGCCAACCGTTTGTGTATCCAAGGTCTTAACAGATGTCCACTTGAAAGTTTTGCATTTTTGAAGCTGGAAATACGGATCACTAACAAAGATGGTGAGCTATAGCACACGATCATCGGCAAAATGGGGGTATGCGCGCTTCGAGGCTCGTTTGACCTTGAAAATGGGCCGGCATGGCAAACCAATTAGATAGCCAAGGTCTTAACGGACGTCCACAAGAAATTTTGGCATTTTTGAAGTCATAAATCTGGATCACCAAAAGAGATGGTGAGATATAACACACGGTCATCGGCAAAATCGGGGTATGCAAACTTAGGGGCTCGTTTGACCTTAAAAATGAGCCGGCATGGCCGTGAGGGCCCATCGACTGCATAGACAAGGTCTTAACGGACGTCCACTAGAAATTTTGGCATTTTTGAAGTCTGAAATCTGGATAACCAACAAAGATGCTGAGCTATAACACACGATCATCGGATAAACGGGGGGTATGCGCGATTTGGGGCTCGTTTGACCTTGAAAATGGGTCGGCATGGCCGTGAGGGTCAACCGGCTTCATAGCCAAGGTCTTAACGGACTTCCAAGGGAAATTTTTGCATTTTTGAAGTCGGAATTCCAGATCACCAATAAAGATGGTGAGATATAGCACAAGATCATCAAAAAGTTATACGCGCTTCGGGGCTTGTTTGACCTTGAAAATTGGCCGGCATGGCCCTGAGATCCAACTGGCTGCATATAAAAGGTCTTAAGGGATGTCCACGAGAAATTTCATCATTTTTGAGTTCAGAATTCTGGATCGCCAATAATGATGGTGAGCTATAGCACACGATCATCGGTAAAATGGGGGTATGCGCACTTCGGGGCTCGTTTGACCATGAAAATGGGATGGCGGTGCCGTGAGGGCCAATCATCTGCATAGGCAATGTCTTAACAAACGTCCACGAGGAAGTTCGACATTTTTGAAGTCGGAAATCCGGATCACCAACAGAGATGGTGAGCTATAACACATGATCATCCGCAAAATGAGTGGTATGCGCGCTTGGGGGCTCGTTTGACCTTGAAAATGGGCTGGCATGGCCATGAGGGCCAACCGTTTGCATAGCCAAGGTCTTGATGGAAGTTCTCGAGAAATATTTGCATGTTTGAAGTTAGAATTCTCGATAACCAACAAAGATGGTGAGTTATAGCACAAGATCCTCGACAAAATGGGGGTATGCCCTCTTCGCAACTTGTTTGACTATGAAAATGGGACGGCATGGCCGTGAGGGACAACCGAATTCATAACTAAGGTGTTAACGGATGTCTACGAGAAAATTAGGCATTTTTGAAGTCAGAATTCCTGATCACCAACAATGATGGTGAGTTATAGCACATGATAATCGGCAAAACGTGGGATATGCGCGCTTTAGGGATTGTTTGACCTTGAAAAGTGGTCGTCATGGCCGTGAGGACCAAACGGCTACATAGCCAAGGTCTAACTGATGTCCACTAGAATTATCGGCATTTTTGAAGTCGGAAATTTGGATAACCAACAAAGATGGTGAGCTATAGGACACGATCATCGACAAAACGGGGGTATATACGCTTCGTGGCTCGTTTGACCTTGCAAATGGGTTAGCATGGCGGTCAGAGACAACTAGATGCATAGCCAAGGTCATTACGGACGTCCACAAGAAAGTTTGGAATTTTTGAAGTCGTAATTCCGGATCACCAACAAAGATGGTGAGCTATAACACACGATCATCGGCAAAATAGGGGGTATGGGCGCTTCGGGGCTTGTTTTACCTTGAAAATTGGCCGTCATGGCCGTGAGGAAAAACTGGCTGCATATATAAGGTCTTAACGGATGTCCACATGAAAGTTTGGCATTTTGAAAGTGGGAAATACAGATCACCAACAAAGATGGAAAGCTATAGCAAACGATCATCGGCAAAATGGAGGGTATGCGCATTTCGGGGCTCATCTGAACTTGAAAATGGGTCTGCATGTCCATGAGGGACAACCGGATGCAAAGTTAAGGTCTAAACAGACGTCCACGAGAAATTTTGGTATTTTCTAAGTCGGAAATCCAGGTCACCAACAAAGCTGGTGAGCTATAACAAACTATTATCGGCAAAACGGAGGGTATGCGCGCTTTCGGGCTTATTTGACCTTTAAAATGGAATGGCATGGCCATGAGGGATAACCGGATGCATAGATAAGGTCTTAAAGGATGTCCACGAGAAAGTTCGGCATTTTTGAAGTTGGAAATTTGGATCACCAAAAAAGATGGAGAACAATAGCACACGAACATCGGCAAAACGAGGGGTAAACCCTCTTTAGAGCTCGTTTGACCTTTGAAATGGGTCGGCATGGCCATGAGGGGCCAACTGGATGCATAACCAAGGTCCTAACGGACGCACACGAGAAGTTTCGGCATTTTTGAAGTTTGAAATTCGGATCACCAACAAAGATGGTGAGCTATAGGCCACGATCATCGGCAAAACCGCGGGTATGCACGCTTCGGGCTCATTTGAACTTGAAAATGGGCTAGCATGGCCGTGAGGGCCAACCGTCTGCATAGCAAGGTCTTGACGGACGTCCAAGATAAATTTCATCATTTTTGAAGTCTGAATTCCAGATCACCAACAAGATAGTGAGCTATAGCACACGATCATCGGCAAAACAATAGGTATGCACGTTTCGAGGTTCATTTGACCTTGAAAATGGGCTGACATGGCTATGAGGGCCAACCGTCTGAATAACCAAGGTCTTAATAGACGTCCATGAGAATGTTCTGCATTTTTAAAGTCAGAACTCCAGATAACCAAAAAAGATGGTGAGCTATAGCAAATGATTATCGGCAAAACAGGGTGTATGCGCGCTTCGGGCCAATTTAACCTTGAAAATGGGCCGGCATGGCTGTCAGGGCAAACCGGCTGCATACAAAAGGTCTTAATGGACGTCCAGGAGAATTTTCGGCATTTTTGAAGTCGGAAATTCGGATCACCAACAAAGATGGTGAGTTATAGCACACGATCATCGGCAGAATGAGGGGTATGCACGCTTCAATGCTCGTTTGACCTTGAAAATGTGCCGGCATGGCAGTGAGGGAAAATCATATGCATCGCCAAGGTCTTAAGGGACGTCCAGTAGAAAGTTTGGAACAAATACGGTGAGCAATAGCATACGATCATCGATAAAATAGGCGGTATACGCGCTTCGGGACTCGTTTTACCTTGAAAATAGGCTAGCATGGATGTGAGCGCAGACATGCTGCATATCCAAGGTCTTAATAGATGCCCACGTGATAGTTAGGCATTTTTGAAGTTGGAAATCGGGATCTCCAACAAAGATGGTGAGCTATAGCACGCGATCATAGGCAAAACAGGGGGTACGCGCGCTTCGAGTCTTTTTTTACCTTGAAAATGGGCTGGCATGGCCGTGAGGGCCTACTGGCTGCATAGCCAAATCTTAACGGACGTCCATGATAAATTTTGGCATTTCTGTAGTCGGAATTCCATATCACCAACAAAGATGGTGAGTTATAGCACACGATCATCGGAAAAACGGGGGGTATGCATGTTCGGGCTTGTTTGACCATTTAAATGGGTCATCATGGCCTTGAGGGCCAACCAGCTTGATAGCCAAGGTCTTAACGAACGTGCACGAGATATTTTGGCATTTTTGGAGTTGGAAATCCGGATCACCAATAGATATGGTGAGCTATAACAAACGATCATCGGCAAAATGGGGTGTATGGACGTGAGGGACAACCGGCTGCATAGTTAAGGCCTTAAGAGACGTCCACTAGATATTTCAGTGTTTTCTAAGTAGGAAATTCGGATCACCAACAAAGGTGGTGAGCTATAACAAACGATTATCCGCAAAACGGATGGTATGAGCGCTTCTCGGCTCGTTTGACCTTGAAAATGGGATGGAATGGCCATGAGGGCTAACCGGCTGCATAGACAAGATCTTAATGGCCTTCCACGAGAAATTTCAGCATTTTTGAAGTCAGAAATTTGGATAACCAACAAATATTGTGAGCTATAGCACACGAACATCGGCAAAACGGGGGTATCCCCGCTTTAGAGCATGTTTAACCTTTATAATAGGCCGGCATGGCAATGAGGACCAACCGGATGCATAGCCAAGGTATTAACGGACGTCCACGAGAAAGTTCAATATTTTTGAAGTCATAAATTTGGATCACCAACAAAGATGGTGAGCTATAGGATACGATCATCGGCAAAACCGGGGGTATGCACACTTTGGGGCTCATTTGACCTTGAAAATGGGCTAGCGTGGCCATGAGGCCCAACTGGCTGCATAGCAAGGTCTTGAAGGACATCCAATATAAATTTTGGCATTTTTGAAGTCAAAATTCTGGATCACCAACAAAGATAGTGAGCTAGAACACACGATCATCGTCCAAATAGGGGTTATAAACGCTTCAAGGCTCGTTTGACCTTGAAAATGGGCCATCATGGCCAGAAGGTCAACCGTCTGCATTGCCTTGTTTTTTAACAGAAACCCACGAGAATGTTCAGAACAAAGATGGTGAGCTATAGCACACAATCATTGGCAAAACGGGGGGTATGCAAGCTTAAGGGCTCGTTTGACCTTGAAATTTGCCCGGCATGGCCGTGAGTGACAACCGGCTAGATATCCAAGGTCTTAATATACGTCCATCTGAAAGTTTGGCATTTTTGAATTAAGAAATCCAGATCACCAACAAAGATGGTGAGTTATACCACACGATCATCGGCAAAACGGGGGGTATGCATGCTTCAAGCCTCGTTTGACATTAAAAATAGGTTTGCATATCCTTGAGGGCCAATTGGCTGCATATCCAAGGTCTTAACAGACGTCCACGAGAAATTTCAGCTTTTTTGGGATCGAAAATCCAGATCACCAAAAGAGATGGTGAGCTATAGCACACAATCATTGGAAAAATGGGAATATGCGCGCTTCGGGGCTCGTTTGAAGTTGAAAATGGGATGGCATGGTTGTGAGGGCCAACCGACTGCATAGTCAAGGTCTTATCGGACGTCCACCAAAAATTTCAGCATTTTTGAAGTTGCAAATCCGAATCACCAACAAGGATGGTGAGCAATAACTCACGATAATTGGAAAAATGGGGGGTATTCGCGCTTCGAGGCTCCTTTGACCTTGAAATTGGACCAGCATGGCCGTGATGGCCAACCTTTTGTGTAGCCAAGGTCTTAAGAGATCTCAACTTGAAAGTTTTGCACTTTTGAAGCTGGAAATACGGATCACTAACAAAGATGGTGAGCTATAGCACACGATCATCGGCAATACGGGGGTATGCGCGCTTCGAGGCTCGTTTGACCTTGAAAATGGGGCGTCATGGCAAACCGATTAGATAGCCAAGGTTTTAACGGACGTCCATGAGAAATTTCGGCGTTTTTGAAGTCATAAATCTGGATCACCAAAAGAGATGGTGAGATATAACACACGATCATCGGCATAATCGGGGTATGCAAACTTGGGGGATCGTTTGACCTTAAAAATGAGCCGGCCTGGCTGTGAGGGCCAACCGACTACATACACAAGGTCTTAACGGACGTCCACTAGAAATTTTGGCATTTTTGAAGTCAGAAATCTGGATAACCAACAAAGATACTGATCTAGAACACACGATCATCAGATAAACGGGGGGTATGCGCGATTTGGGGCTCGTTTGACCTTGAAAATGGGCCGGCATGACCGTGAGGGTCAACCGGCTTCATAGCCAAGGTCTTAACGGACTTCTTAGAGAAACTTTTGCATTTTTGAAATCGGAATTCCAGATCACCAACAAAGATAGTGAGATATAGCACAAGATCATCGAAAAGTTATACGCGCTTCGGGGTTTGTTTGACCTTGAAAATTTGCCGGCATGGCCCTGAGAGCCAATTGGCTGCATAGAAAAGGTCTTAAGGGATGTCCACGAGAAATTTCATCATTTTTGAGTTCAGAATTCTGGATCACCAATAATGATGGTGAGCTATAGCACATGATCATCGGTAAAATGGGGGTATGCACACTTCGGGGCTTGTTTGACCTTGAAAATGGGATGGCGTTGCCGTGAGGGCCAACAGGCTGCATAGGCAAGGTCTTAACAGACGTCCACGAGGAATTTCAACATTTTTGAAGTCAGAAATCCGGATCACCAACAAAGATGGTGAGCTATAACACATGATCATCGGCAAAACGAGTGGTATGCGTGTTTGGGGGCTCGATTGACCTTGAAAATGGGCCGGCATAGCCATGAGGGCTAATCGGCTGCATATCCATGGTCTTAATGGAAGTCCTCGAGAAATTTCTGCATGTTTGAAGTCACAATTTCCGATAACCAACAAAGATGGTGAGCTATAGCACAAGATCCTCGACAAAATGGGGGTATGCCCTCTTCGCAACTCGTCTGACTTTGAAAATGGGACGGCATGGCCGTGAGGGCCAACCGAATTCATAGCCAAGGTGTTAACGGATGTCCACGAGAAATTTAGGCATTTTTGAAGTCAGAATTCCTGATCACCAACAATGATGGTGAGTTATAGCACATGATCATCAGCAAAACGTGGGATATGCGCGCTTTGGGATTGTTTGACATTGAAAAGTGGTCTTCATGGCCGTGAGGACCAAACGGCTGCATAGCCAAGGTCTAACTGATGTCCACTAGAAATATCGGCATTTTTGAAGTCAGAAATTCGGATAACCAACAAAGATGATGAGCTATAGGACACGATAATCGGCAAAATGGGGGTATATACGCTTCGTGGCTCATTTGACCTTGAAAATGGGTCAGGATGGCGGTCAGAGCCAATCGGCTGCATAGCCAAGGTCATTACGGACGTCCACAAGAAAGTTTGGCATTTTTGAAGTCGTAATTCCGTATCTCCAACAAAGATGGTGAGCTATAACACACGATCATCGGTAAAATAGGGGGTATGCGCGCTTCGGGGCTTGTTTTACCTTGAAAATTGTCCGTCATGGCCGTGAGGGAAAAATGCCTGCATGGATAAGTCTTAACGGATGTCCACATGAAAGTTTGGCATTTTGAAAGTGGGAAATACAGATCACCAACAAAGATGGTAAGCTATAGCACACGATCATCGGCAAAATGGAGGGTATGCGCATTTCGGGGCTCATTTGAACTTGAAAATAGGTCTGCATGTCCATGCGGGCCAACCGGATGCATAGTTAAAGTTTAAACAGACGTCCAGGAGAAATTTTTGTATTTTCAAAGTCAGAAATCCGGATCACTAACAAAGCTGGTGAGCTATAGCAAACTATTATCGGCAAAATGGAGCGTATGCGCGCTTTCGGGCTTATTTGACCTTTAAAATGGAATGGCATGGCCATGAGGGCCAACCGGATGCATAGACAAGGTCTTAAAGGATGTTCACGAGAAATTTCGGCATTTTTGAAGTTGGAAATTTGGATCACCAAAAAAGATGGAGAACTATAGCACACGAACATCGGCAAAACGAGGGGTATGCCCGCTTTAGAGCTCGTTTAACCTTTGAAATGGGTCGGCATGGCCATGAGGGGACAACTGGCTGTATAACCAAGGTCTTAACGGACGCACACGAGAAGTTTCAACATTTTTGAAGTTGTAAATTCGGATCACCAACAAAGATGGTGAGCTATAGGCCACGATCATCGGCAAAACCGCGGGTATGCACGCTTCGGGCTTATTTGAACTTGAAAATGGGCTGGCATGGCCGTGAGGGCCAACCGTCTGCATAGCAAGGTATTGACGGATGTCCAAGATAAATATCATCATTTTTGAAGTCTGAATTCCGGATCACTAACAAGATAGTGAGCTATAGCACACGATCATCGGCAAAACAATAGGTATGCACGTTTCGAGGCTCATTTGACCTTGAAAATGGGCTGACATGGCTATGAGGGACAACCGTCTGAATAGCCAAGGTCTTAATAGACGTCCATGAGAATGTTTCGCATATTTAAAGTCAGAACTCTAGATAACCAAAAAAGATGGTGAGCTATAGCAAATGATTATCGGCAAAACAGGGTGTATGCGCGCTTCGGGCCCATTTGACCTTGAAAATAGGCCGGCATGGCTGTCAGGGCCAACCGGCTGCATAGATAAGGTCTTAATGGACGTCCAGGAGAATTTTCAGCATTTTTGAAGTCGGAAATTCGGATCACCAACAAAGATGGTGAGTTATAGCACACGATCATCGGCAGAATGAGGGGTATGCACGCTTCAACGCTCGTTTGACCTTGAAAATGGGCCAGCATGGCAGTGAGGGAAAATCATATGCATCGCCAAGGTCTTAAGGGACGTCCAGTAGAAAGTTTGGAACAAAGACGGTGAGCAATAACATACGATCATCGACAAAATAGGCGGTATACGCGCTTCGGGACTCGTTTTACCTTGAAAATAGGCTGGCATGGACGTGAGGGCAGACATGTTGCATATCCAAGGTCTTAACGGATGAGCACGTCATAGTTAGGCATATTTCAAGTTGGAAATCGAGATCTCCAACAAAGATGGTGAGCTATAGCACACGGTCATAGGCAAAACAGGCGGTACGCGCGCTTCGAGTCTCTTTTGACCTTGAAAATGGGCTGGCATGGCCGTGAGGGCCTACTGGCTGCATAGCCAAATCTTAACGGACGTCCATGAGAAATTTTGGCATTTCTGAAGTCGGAATTCCATATCACCAACAAAGATGGTGAGCTATAGCACACGATCATCGGCAAAACGGGAGGTATGCACGTTCAGGTCTTGTTTGACCATTAAAATGGGTCGTCATGGCCTTGAGGGCCAACCAGCATGATAGCCAAGGTCTTAACGAACGTCCACGAGATATTTTGGCATTTTTGGAGTTGGAAATTCGGATCACCAACAGAGATGGTGAGCTATAACACACGATCATCGGAAAAATGGGGTGTATGGACGTGAGGGACAACCGGCTGCATAGTTAAGGACTTAAGAGACGTCCACTAGAAATTTCAGTGTTTTCTAAGTTGGAAATTCGGATCACCAACAAAAGTGGTGAGCTATAAGTAACGATTATCCGCAAAACGGATGGTATGAGCGCTTCCAGGCTCGTTTAACCTTGAAAATGGGATGGAATGGCCATGAGGGCTAACCGGCTGTATAGACAAGGTCTTAATGGCCTTCCACGAGAAATTTCAGCATTTTTGAAGTCAGAAATTTGGATAACCAACAAAGATTGTGAGCTATAGCACACGAACATCGGCAAAACGGGGGGTATGCCCGCTTTAGAGCATGTTTGACCTTTAAAATAGGTCGGCATGGCAATGAGGACCAACCGGCTGCATAGCCAAGGTATTAACGGACGTCCACGAGAAAGTTCGGCATTTTTGAAGTCATAAATTTGGATCACCAACAAAGATGGTGAGCTATAGGACACGATCATCGGCAAAACCGGGGGTATGCACACTTTGGGGCTCATTTGACCTTGAAAATGGGCTAGCGTGGCCATGAGGCCCAACTGGATGCATAGCAAGGTCTTGAAGGACGTCCAATATAAATTTTGGCTTTTTTGAAGTCAGAATTCTGGATCACCAACAAGATAGTGAGCTAGAACACACGATCATCGGCAAAACAGTAAGTATGCACGTTTCGGGGCTCGTTTGACCTTGAAAATGGGCGGGCATGGATGTGAGGGCCAACTGGATGCATAACCAAGGTCTTAACGGACGTCCATGAGAATGTTTCACATTTTTGAAGTCGAAAATCCGGATAACCAAAAAAGATGGTTAGTTATAGCAAATTATTATGGGCAAAACGGAGGGTATGCGCGCTTTGGGGCCCATTTAACTTTGAAAATGGGCCGGCATGGTCATGAGGGACAACCGGCTGCATAGATAAGGTAATAACGGACGTCCAGGAGAATTTTTGACATTTTTGATGTCGGATATTCAGATCACCAACAAAGATGGTGAGCTCTAGCACATGATCATCGGCAGAATGGGGGGTATGCTCGCTTCGGAGCTCGTTCGACCTTGAAAATTGGCCGGCATGGCCGTGAGGCCAAAATGTCTGCATTGCGAATGTCTTAACGGACGTCCACCATAATGTTTGGAACAAATATGGTGAGCTATAGCACACGATCATCGGTAAAACAGTCGGCATGCGCGCTTCGGGGCTCGTTTTACCTTGAAAAAGGTCCGGCATGGCCATGAGGTCCAACCGGATGCATAGCCAAGGTATTAACGGACCTCCGCGCGATAGTTTGGTATTTTTGATGTTGGAAATCCGGATCACCAACAAAGTTGGTCGGCATGGCCATCAGGGACAACTGGCTGCATAGCCAAGGTCTTAACAGACGTCCACCTAAAATTTCGACATTTTTAAAGTCGGAATTCTAGATCACCAAGAAAGATGGGGAGCTACAGCACACAATCATCGACAAAACAGGGGGCATGCACTCTTCAGGGCTTCTTTTACCTTTCAAATTGGCCGGCATGGCTGTGAGGCCAAACTGGCTGCATAGCCAAGGTCTTAACGGACGTCCACACGAAAGTTTTGCATTATTGAAGTTGGAAATCCGGAATACCAACAGAGATGGTGATCTATAGCACACGATCATCGGCAAAACGGGGGGTATGCGCGTTTCGGTGCTCGTTTAACCTTAATAATGGGTTGGACTGGCCGTGATGGCCAACCAGCCACATAGATAATGACTTAACAGACGTCCACGAGAAATTTTGGTATTTTTGAAGTCAAAAATCTGGATCACCAACAAAGATGGTGAGCTATAGGACACGATCATCGGCAAAATAGGGGGGTATACATGCTTCGGGGCTCGTTTGATCTTGAAAATACGAGGGCCAAGTGGCTGCATACCCAAGGTCTTAAAGGACGTCCATTGGTAAGTTTCACATTTTTGAAATTGGAATTCTGGATCACCAACAAAGATGGTGAGCTATAGCACACCATCATTGGCAAAACGGGGGGTATGTGCGCTTCCGGGCTTGTTTGTCCTTGAAAATGGGTCAGGATGGCCGTGAGGGCCAACAGGCTTTATAGACAAGGTGTTAACAGACGTCCACGAGAAATTTTGGTATTTTTGAAGTTGAAAATCCGGATGACCAACAAAGCTGGTGAGCTATAGAAAAAAATTACCGGCAAATTGGGGGTATGAGCTCTTCGGGGCTTGTTTGACCTTCAAAAGATGTCGGCATGGACGTGAGGGCCAACCGCCTGAATAGACAAGGTCTTACCGGACGTCCACAAGAATTTTTGGCAATTTTAAAGTCAGAAATTCGGATAACGAACAAAGATGGTGAGCTATAGCACACGATCATCGGGAAAATGGGGGGTATGCACGCTTCGGGTCTCGTTTAACCTTGAAAATGGGCCGGCATGGCCGTGATGGCCAATCGTCTGCATGGCCAAGGTTTTAACGGACGTCCACAAGAATGTTTGCTATGTAGGGCCAACCGTTTGCATAGCAAATGTCTTAATGAAAGTCCAAAACAAATTTTGGTATTTTCGAAATCAAAATTCTGGATCACCAACAAAGATGGTGAGCTATAGAATAGGATCATCGGCAAAATGCGCATCGAGGCTCATTTTACATTGATAATGGGCAGGCATGGCCGTGAGGGCCAACCTCCTTCATAGCCAAGGTCTTAGCGAACGTCTATCAGAAATTTTGGCATTTTTTATGTCGGAATTCCAGATCACCAATAAAGATGGTTAGCTATAGCACACAATCATCGGAAAAATAGGGGGTATGCGCGCTTTTGGGTTTGTTTTACCTTGAAAATGGCTCGGCATGGCTATGAGGGAAAACTGTCTGCATAGACAAGGCCTTAAAGGACGTCTACGCGAATGTTTGGGACTTTTGAAATCGGAAATCTGGATCACCAACAAAGATGGTGAGCTATAAATTTCGATCATCGGCAAAATGGGGGGGTATGCGCGCTTCGAAGCTTGTTTGACCTTTAAAATGGGTCGGCATGGACGTGAGGGCCAACCGATTGCATAGCCAAGCTCTTAGTAGACGACCATGTGAAAGTTTGGCATTTTTGAAGTCAGAAATCTGGATCACCAACAAAGATGGTGAGCTATAGCACACGATCATCGGCAAAATGGAATGTATGCGCGATAAAAGGCTCGTTTCACCTTCAAAATGGGTCGGCATGGCCGTGAGGGACAACCGGCTGCATAGACAAGGTTTTAACGGACGTCCACAAGAAATTTTGGCAATTTTTAAGTCAGAATTCTGAATCACCAACAAAGATAGTGAGCTATAGCACACAATCATAAGAAAAATGGGGGGTATGCTTGCTTCGGGATCCTTTGACCTTGAAAATGGGCGGTCATGGTCGTAAAGGCCAACCGACTGGATGGCCAGGGTCTTGACGGACGTCCACAAGAAATTTCGACATTTTTGATGTCGGAGTTCAGGATCACCAATAAAGTTGGTGAGCTATAACACATGATCATCGGCAATGGGGTATGGACGCTTAGGGGCTCGTTTGACCTTGAAAATGGGCCGGCATCCATGAGGGACAACCGTCTGCATAGCCAAAGTCTAAACGGACGTCCACGAGAAATTTTGAAATTTTTTAATTCGGAATTCAAGATGACCAACAAAGATGGTGAACTATAGCACAAAATCATCGATAAAATGGGGGGTATGCGCACTTTGAGGCTTTTTTGACCTTGAAATGGGGCCGGTAGGGCCGTGAGGTCCAAACAGATGCATAGACAAGGTCTTAACGGACGTCCACGAGAAATTTTAGCATTTTTTGATGTTGAAAATCCGGATCACCAACAAACATGGTGAGCCATTGCAAATGATTATCGGCAAAACGGGGGGTATGCGAGCTTCAGTCCTCGTTTGACCTTTAAAAGGGGTCGGAATGACTATGAGGGGAAAATGGCTGCATAGACAAGGTCTTAAGGGACGTCCACATGAAAGTTTGGAATTTTCCACAACAGAAATCTGGAACACCAACAAAGATGGTGAGTTATAGAACACGATCATTGGCAAAACATGGGGTATGTGCGCTTCGGGGCTCGTTTGACCTTGAAAATAGGTCGGCATGGCGGTGAGGGCAAACCGACTGCATAGACGAGGTCTTAAACTGACGTACACAAGAAATTTCAGAATTTTTGAAGTCAGAAATCTGGATCAACAACAAAGACGGTCAGTTATAGCACATGATCATCGGCAAAACATGGGGTATGCGTGCTTCGTGGCTCGTTTGATCTTGAAAATGGTGGGCATGGACGTGAGGGTCAACCGACTGCATAGACGAGGTCTTACCAGACATCCACGAGAAATTTCAGTATTTTTGAACTCGTAAATACGAATCACCAATAAAGGTGGTGAGCTATAGAAAATGATAATCGGCTAAACGGGGGGTATGTGTGCTTCGGGGCTCGTTTGACCTTGAAAATAGGCCCGCATGGCCGTGAGGTCCAACCGGCTGAATAGAAAAGGTCTTAAGGGAAGTCTACGAGAATTTTCAGCATTTTTTAAGTGGGAAATTCTTGATTTTCAACAAAGATGGTGAGCCATAGAACACGATCATCATCAAAACAGGCGGTATGCGTGCATCGAGGCTCGTTTTACCTTAATAATGGGCACGCATGGCTGTGAGGGACAATCGTCTGCATGGCCAAGGTTTTAACGGACGTCCACAAGAATGTTTGCTATGTAGGGCCAACCGTTTGCATAGCAAATGTCTTAATGAAAGTCCAAAACAAATTTTGGTATTTTCGAAATCAAAATTCTGGATCACCAACAAAGATGGTGAGCTATAGAACACGATCATCGGCAAAATGCGCATCGAGGATCATTTTACGTTGATAATGGGCAGGCATGGCCGTGAGGGCCAACCTCCTTCATAGCCAAGGTCTTAGCGAACGTCTACCAGAAATTTTGGCATTTTTTATGTCGGAATTCCAGATCACCAACAAAGCTGGTGAGCTATAGAAAAAAATTACCGGCAAATTGGGGGTATGAGCTCTTCGGGGCTTGTTTGACCTTCAAAAGATGTCGGCATGGACGTGAGGGCCAACCGCCTGAATAGACAAGGTCTTACCGGACGTCCACGAGAATTTTTGGCAATTTTAAAGTCAGAAATTCGGATAACCAACAAAGATGGTGAGCTATAGCACACGATCATCGGCAAAATGGGGGGTATGCACGCTTCGGGTCTCGTTTGACCTTGAAAATGGGCCGGCATGGCCGTGATGGCCAATCGTCTGCATGGCCAAGGTTTTAACGGACGTCCCCAAGAATGTTTGCTATGTAGGGCCAACCGGTTGCATAACAAATGTCTTAATGAAAGTCCAAAACAAATTTTGGTATTTTCGAAATCAAAATTCTGGATCACCAACAAAGATGGTGAGCTATAGAACACGATCATCGGCAAAATGCGCATCGAGGCTCATTTTACGTTGATAATGGGCAGGCATGGCCGTGAGGGCCAACCTCCTTCATAGCCAAGGTCTTAGCGAACGTCTACCAGAAATTTTGGCATTTTTTATGTCGGAATTCCAGATCACCAATAAAGATGGTTAGCTATAGCACACAATCATCGGAAAAATAGGGGGTATGCGCGCTTTGGGGTTTGTTTTACCTTGAAAATGGCTCGGCATGGCTATGAGGGAAAACTGTGTGCATAGACAAGGCCTTAAAGGACGTCTACGCGAATGTTTGGGACTTTTGAAATCGGAAATCTGGATCACCAACAAAGATGGTGAGCTATAAATTGCGATCATCGGCAAAATGGGGGGGTATGCGCACTTCGAAGCTTGTTTGACCTTTAAAATGGGTCGGCATGGACGTGAGGGCCAACCGATTGCATAGCCAAGCTCTTAGTAGACGACCATGTGAAAGTTTGGCATTTTTGAAGTCAGAAATCCGGATCACCAACAAAGATGGTGAGCTATAGCACACGATCATCGGCAAAATGGAATGTATGCGCAATACGAGGCTCGTTTCACCTTGAAAATGGGTCGGCATGGCCGTGAGGGACAACCGGCTGCATAGACAAGGTTTTAACGGACGTCCACAAGAAATTTTGGCAATTTTTAAGTCAGAATTCTGAATCACCAACAAAGATAGTGAGCTATAGCACACAATCATAAGAAAAATGGGGGGTATGCTTGCTTCGGGGATCCTTTGACCTTGAAAATGGGCGGTCATGGTCGTAAAGGCCAACCGACTGGATGGCCAGGGTCTTGACGGACGTCCACAAGAAATTTCGACATTTTTGATGTCGGAGTTCAGGATCACCAATAAAGTTGGTGAGCTATAACACATGATCATCGGAAATGGGGGTATGGACGCTTGGGGGCTCGTTTGACCTTGAAAATGGGCCGGCATCCATGAGGGACAACCGTCTGCATAGCCAAAGTCTAAACGGACGTCCACGAGAAATTTTGAAATTTTTTAATTCGGAATTCAGGATGACCAACAAAGATGGTGAACTATAGCACAAAATCATCGATAAAATGGGGGGTATGCGCACTTTGAGGCTTTTTTGACCTTGAAAAGGGGCCGGTAGGGCCGTGAGGTCCAAACAGATGCATAGACAAGGTCTTAACGGACGTCCACGAGAAATTTTAGCATTTTTTGATGTTGAAAATCCGGATCACCAACAAACATGTTGAGCCATTGCAAACGATTATCGGCAAAACGGGGGGTATGCGAGCTTCAGTCCTCGTTTGACCTTTAAAAGGGGTCGGAATGACTATGAGGGGAAAATGGCTGCATAGACAAGGTCTTAAGGGACGTCCACATGAAAGTTTGGAATTTTCCACAACAGAAATCCGGAACACCAACAAAGATGGTGAGTTATAGAACACGATCATTGGCAAAACATGGGGTATGTGCGCTTCGGGCTCGTTTGACCTTGAAATAGGTCGGCATGGCGGTGAGGGCAAACCGACTGCATAGACGAGGTCTTAAACTGACGTCCACAAGAAATTTCAGAATTTTTGAAGTCAGAAATCTGGATCAACAACAAAAGACGGTCAGTTATAGCCATGATCATCGGCAAAACATGGGTATGCGTGCTTCGTGGCTCGTTTGATCTTGAAAATGGTCGGCATGGACGTGAGGGCCAACCGAATGCATAGACGAGGTCTTACAAGACATCCACGAGAAATTTCAGTATTTTTGAACTCGTAAATACGAATCACCAATAAAGGTGGTGAGCTATAGAAAATGATAATCGGCTAAACGGGGGGTATGTGTGCTTAGGGCTCGTTTGACCTTGAAAATAGGCCCGCATGGCCGTGAGGTCCAACCGGCTGAATAGAAAAGGTCTTAAGGAAGTCTACGAGAATTTTCAGCATTTTTTAAGTGGGAAATTCTTGATTTTCAACAAAGATGGTGAGCCATAGAACACGATCATCATCAAAACAGGCGGTATGCGTGCATCAAGGCTCGTTTACCTTAATAATGGCACGCATGGCTGTGAGGACAACCGGCTTGATAGCCATGATCTTAAAGGACGTCCATAAGAAATTTAGGCATTTTTAAGTACGAAATTTGTATCACAACAAAGATGGTTAGCTATATCGACAGCCCGAAATTCCTCCATTGGAGTCGGTCCCCGTAGTGAGGGAAATTTTTGGAGGTCTTTCCTAATGATCTTCTGGTATTCCTCCAAACCAGAAAATGATTCTTGTATCGACTTGGTACCGGATACAATCCCATTTCAATTTATCCTTATCAGATGGCTCCAGCAAAATTGAAAGAGATAAAGGCGCAACTCAAAGATTTACTAGACAAAAGGCTTTCATTATATCTAGTATTTCTCCATGGGGTGCTCCGGTTTAGTTTGTACAGAAGAATGATGAATGGTCCCTTGATGTTAATTGATTATCGCCAACTTATTAAGTCACTATTAAGAAAAGTATTATCTCCCTCGGATTGACGACTTATTTGATCAACTCTAAGAGGAAGCTACTTTTCTAAGATTGATTGAGATTGGGGTAACTCACAACTTAGGTAGAGAGGTGAGGAATATCAAAAAAATGGCATTTGGACTAGATATGGTCACTATGAGTTCTTAGTAATGTCCTTTGGTCTCACTAATGCCCGGTGACATTTTGGATGTCATGAATAGGGTGGTTTCGAAGTTACTAGATCATTTGTCATCGTCTTCATTGGGGACATCTTTGAATAATCAAAAATGAGGGTGAACACATGGACCATTTGAGGGTGGTGTTACAAGTGCTTAAGGAGAACCAATTATTTTCCAAGTATAGTAAATGTGAGTTTTGGTTGAGTTCGTGGCATTTCTTGGTCATATCACATCTAGTAAGGGAGTTGAGGTTGATCGAAGGAAAACCGATGTGTTGAAAAATTGGCCTAGACATTGACTCCAATAGATATTAGGATTTTCTTGGTCTAGCGGTTTATTATCGGGTTGGTTTGTGGATGGTTTTGGCGTCCATTGAATTCCCTTCACTACTTTGACCCAAAAGAGTAAGAATTTGGAGTGGTCGGCGGCAATGAGAGAAGCTTTCAAGTCTTGAAAGTAGACTAACTTCCGCTTCGGTGTTGACTTTACGAAGAGTACCAAGGGCTTCGATATATATTGTTATCCATCCGGGGAGCACTCCCTATAAGTAACATGGCGTACTCACCTCTCGAAGGTCTTTATCCAAGACCATAGTTATATCATGCATTGACCATAGTAATTTCGTGGAAAATTTAAAAACTTTCATAGGCACATCAATCATATTCTAGAAAATCACTACATATATATAAAAAATATAAGTCATATACATATTTAGAGCTTAAGTCATAATACACGACCTTAAGACATAATACAATAACTATAAAATACTAGTTAATAACTTTTAACAGTAAAACATATGTTTGAGATCCTTGAATTAACGGATCCTTTCATCTGAGGCGGTGGGATCATCTATCAAGCTCTTTCACCATTTCAACACATCCTTTAGCATCCATAACCTACAATTTGTGTAAAAAGTAGAGAAAATGAGATTAGTACAAGATGCACTAATGTATGGCAACCATGCAAACAATGCATTTAAATGGACATTTTCTTGAAATCAATACTTAAGCCTTTTGAGTAAATCTTCATAAACCTTTATCAGATAACAGTTTCATATCATACACATCACATCATATAAACATATTCCAAAGTCCAAACATTTCATAAGATCACATATAGAATTTATTATACTTTCAAGTTACATTACAGTGAGATATCCTATTTTATAGTGAGCATTTTTTCTTTAATTCGTTAACCCTCCCAGTAACCCTCTAGTGATACTTGGTGCAATGCATCACATTAAGGTCCAAAGTAAACATACATATAACTACATGAAGCAACACACACCAATTATAGGAGTATAGTACAACATATACATATTTAAGCCAAGACTAAAAATGACATTACAGTGGAGTCCTAGCAATTATGCACATATACTTATTTTACTTCATATAGAACCTTATAAGACCTTACTCATGATCCCAATCTAAGTCTACTAGTGAAATGTAACATGTAAAGCACCATAACCTCACACATACTTAGTAAAACCTATCATGAGGCCACAAGCCTTCACATCCAAGTCATACATCAATATAGTAAGACAAGACAACTTTCATTTATGTCAAGCAAGACCTTCATCATATAGTCAATAAGATCAATCATTGCATATAGACTCATACCATGCACATCTTCATAACAAGTAGACCAATACTATAAAATCATGCATAAAGAACCTATACATAGTGACATGCATTGGAACACCTTCCTAGGACTTTCCTTAATAGTCCATTGTGCAATGTATAGGTGAAGTCCCATACGCACACCTACACTAGCAACTACCCTTACGTTATCCTAGTTAGGGTCCTTATCATTTACTTCCATGTGCTATTTACTTTAGGGAACTATATCCTTAACCGACACTAAGACCATGGTGCTAAACATGGAATTTGGTGTTATCCCTCACACCAAAAATAGGGCACTTACTTGCCAAGGTAAGACATATATCATGCTAGCATATTAGGTGATATCAAATGTTAGATCCTATGTGGCAAGGTTAGTTTTATGGAACTTGGGGACCATCATGGAAACATCACTCTACACTATATTTGGGTCATGAGGCTATCCACCCTATGAGATTTTATGGTAGACCTATCCTTTCACATTGGAAAGGGACACACACTTATGTACAAGTTCACTACTCGGTGCTAAGCTAAGTTCCCTTTATTAAAAAAGCCTTTATTAACATTTATTTTATAAAAATAGGCTTACGAGAGTCATCCCCTCATATGATTACCGCATAGATCATAGATGAGAGTAAATCAACCTAATTCATGTGACAAATCCTTTCACATGGACATAGAATATGTATTAGCACTATCTAGTTAAGGATACACTTGAGCCCATCTCTATTGACTAGGTCATCATTAATGTGTGAGTGTGTATACACATATGTGACAAACCTTCACATAACACATTAATGACCACACATGACCATACATCAATTTCAATGCACATAGAAACCAAACCTAGGAAACTATCCTATCAAGTGACAAATGTGCAATGCATAGACAAGGTCCATACCTTGCCCATACTAGTACACCTATGAATTCATCTAGTAAGGAATACATAACATACTGCACACATAACATATACTTTCATGCAGCAGTATAGACGCTAGTGAATATGAGAACAACCTTTCATTTAGACACCATGGACTTATACCACTTTTTAGTATGCATGTAGAGTGAGGGTGTGTGTACATTGGTCAATATGATCACATATGATATCAACAACATATTGAAGGCATCTCACCTCTTAATCCCATATTACATTTTCAAGCATAGACCACACAACACAATTTAGCATAGGAGGCAAGCTAACTTCATATTATACTTTAAGGCTCCTAACATTAGCGATTCACAATTTACATAGGGGTTCATTGGGTGGGGTCATCAATCATTAACACTTATTAATGGCAGCACCTACACATGATCTTGCGTAACACTTTACATGCTCATAACAATAGTAGCACAACCTGGATTGACAACTAAGTAAAAGACTAGGCACAAGTTACGCATAAGGTGATCATCATAATCACTCAACGCATATATTATCCATTTGCTTCAAGGCCATGGTCAACACATATAAATTAATAAAGTAAACGCCGTCATCATAAGTGGACCATACACAACACTGCCATACAAGGCTTCACCGACATTACTATAGAGAAGTAGAGAAGTAGAAGAGTAGAACAATTCTTACCCATCCTTTAGCCTTTTGGTCATCATTGACCTTTATACTCTTTCATAAATAATTCAAGTATAGTTCAGTATCTAAAACATAATATCAATATTGAATATGGGTCGGCATGGCCGTGAGGACAACCGGCTGCATAGACAAGGTTTTAAACGGACGTCCACAAGAAAATTTTGGCAATTTTTAAGGTCAGAATTCTGAATCACCAACAAAAGATAGTGGCTATAGCACACAATCATAAGAAAAATGGGGGTATGCTTGCTTCGGGGATCCTTTTGACCTTGAAAATGGGCGGTCATGGTCGTAAAGGCCAACGACCTGGATGGCCAGGGTCTTGACGGAACGTCCACAAGAAAAATTTCGACATTTTGATGTCGGAGTTCAGGATCACCAATAAAGTTGGTGAGCTATAACACATGATCATGGGCAATGGGGTATGGACGCTTAGGGGCTCGTTTGAACCTTGAAAATGGCCGGCATCCATGAGGGACAACCGTCTGCATAGCCAAAGTCTAAACGGACGTCCACGAGAATTTTGAAATTTTTTAATTCGGAATTCAGATGACCAACAAAGATGGTGAACTATAGCACAAATATCGATAAAATGGGGGGTATGCGCACTTTGAGGTTTTTTTGACCTTGAAAAGGGCGGTAGGGCCGTGAAGGTCAAACAGATGCATAGACAAGGTCTTAACGGACGTCCACGGAGAAATTTTAGCATTTTTTGATGTTGAAATCCGGAATCACCAACAAACTGGTGAGCCATTGCAAAGATTATGCGGCAAAACGGGGGGTATGCAAGCTTCAGTCCTCGTTTGACCTTTAAAAGGGGTCGGAATGACTATGAGGGGAATGGCTGCATAGACAAGGTCTTAAGGGACGTCCACATGAAAGTTTGGAATTTTCCACAACAGAAATCGGAAACACCAACAAAGATTGGTGAGTTATAGAACACGATCATTGGCAAAAAATGGGGTATGTGCGCTTCGGGGCTCGTTTGACCTTGAAAATAGGTCGGCATGGCGGTGCGAGGGCAAACCGACTGCATAGACGAGGTCTTAAACTGACGTCCAAGAAATTTCAGAAATTTTGAAGTCAAATCTGGATCAACAACAAAGACGGTCAGTTATAGCACATGACATCGGCAAACATGGGGTATGCGTGCTTCGTGGCTGTTTGATCTTTTGAAAATGGTGGGCATGGACGGAGGGGTCAACCGACTGCATAGACGAGGTCTACCAGACATCCACGGAGAATTTCAGTATTTTTGAACTCGTAAATACGAATCACCAATAAAGGTGGTGAGCTATAGAAAATGATAATCGGCTAAACGGGGGGTATGTGTGCTTCGGGCTCGTTTGACTTGGAAATAGGCCCGCATGGCGTGAGGTCCAACGGCTGAAATAGAAAGGTCTTAAGGGAAGTCTACGAGAATTTTTCAGCATTTTTTAAGTGGGAAATTCTTGATTTTCAACAAAGATGGTGAGCCATAGAACAACGATCATCATAAAACAGGCGGTATGGCGTGCATCGAGGCTCGTTTTACTTAATAATGGGCACGCATGGCTGTGAGGGACAACCGTCTGCATGGCCAAGGTTTTAACGGACGTCCACAAGAATGTTTGCTATGTAGGCCAACCGTTTGCATAGCAACTGTCTAATGAAAGTCCAAAACAAATTTTGTGGTATTTTCGAAATCAAAATTCTGGATCACCAACAAAGATGGTGAGCTATAGAACACGATCATCGCAAATTGCCATCGAGGGCTCATTTTACGTTGATAATGGGCAGGCAATGGCCGTTGAGGGCCAACCTCCATTCATGGCCAAGGTCTTAGCGAACGTCTACCAGAAATTTTTGGCATTTTTTATGTCGGAATTCCAGATCACCAACAAAGCTGGTGAGCTATAGAAAAAAATTACCGGCAATTTGGGGGTATGAAGCTCTTCGGGGCTTGTTTGACTTCAAAAGATGTCGGATGGGGCGTGAGGGCCAACCGCCTGAATAGACAAGGTCTTCCGGACGTCACTGAGATTTTTTGGCAATTTTAAAGTCAGAAATTCGGATCTATGCTTGTTGCCCGAACCCCATTTTCTCCCTTTTCCCCCAAAATTTTAGGTTCCGGTCATTGAAGGGGTTTGAGATGACTTTGAAGGAAGACTTGAATTCTCATTCATACAAGTTGGGTAGGTCCTCAATTTCCGAGGGAAATGTCAATATCAAGTTCATGAAGTTGTTCTAGTTTTAAGACATCTATGTTCTTTCCATTTCATCTGAGTACTAAATTTTATGTAGCCTATATGTGGCTTTATTACGTTAATATATGGATATTCCCAATTGATACACTCTTATGTTAGATTGTTATGAGATTGAGACATCCGGTTTTAAGACTATGTTATATTATATATATTTTTGTGCAATAAAAGTAGAAGACTATGTAATCTTCCTATACGAAGGGTCTATGTATACTCGATAGGAATATTATGTGTATGTAGAGGTAAATGTAAACCTCAATGTACAAGTAATGAAAAGTTTTAAATTTTCCTCATTTTGACCTATGCATGTAATGATGTAAGCTAAGAGGCTAGTCTTAGTTCTCAAAGAGAACGACGACGCTGGTTACGTCTAGGGGGTGCTTCTCGAATGTGATAAACTTGGTAACAGAGCACAAGGTTGAATATATTTAGAGTCGATGTCTCACTTAACCACGTTTATGTAGATTTGTATTCATTATTGTGAAGTGCGCCAGACTTATGAATAGGAAACTATGTGATGTATAGGAAACTCTCATTTTCTTTAAATCCAATATCGTGCCTCTAGAGTGTTGACTCTATGTGCTTTTAGCACCTAATCCTTTTATTGTGATTATAGGTAATGCATACTCTAAGGAACGCGGCACGAAGACTTGATAAAGAGATTGCCAATGCGGGAGTTCCTCCCCGTGGTGATCAAGTCCCTCCACTTGAAGAAGATTTTAATGATGACCAAGCTCCGGTCAATCCTCCTCCTTTGACGGATGGTGACATAAGGGCTTCCTTTCTCCAAATGTCCCAAGCCATTACTACTAAAGCACAATACGTCACTACCCAAGCTCAATCCATGATGGCCAAAGCTAATCGGGAGGTTGTACCCAAAGAAAACCAACATGTTGGTACCACGGCCTCCCATTTAAGGGATTTCACTAGGATGAATCCCCCTACTTTCTATGGGTCCAAGGTTGAAGAAGACCCCAAGAGTTTATTGATGAAATATACAAGATCCTCTATGTTGTGGGGTTGACTACTAGTGAGAAGGACGAGTTAGCCACTTACCAACTCAAGCATGTGGCCCAAACATGGTACGTCCAATGGAGAGACAATATTCCTTTGAGAGGTGGACCGGTGACTTGGGAGATTTTCAAGAAGGCTTTTCTTGAAAGATTCTTTCCTAGGATAAGAGGGATGCTAAAGTGGTGGAGTTAATAAACCTTCTTCAAGGAGGTATGAGTGTGCGTAATACTTCTTAAAATTTACTAAATTGTCAAATATGCTTCTTCTTTGGTTTCCGATCCTAGAGATGAGATGAGCCACTTTGTGACAGGAGTTTCGGATGACTTGCAAGAACAATGTCATTCGGCTATGCTATATGAAAATATGAACATTTCTCGTCTCATTGTTCATGCTCATCAAGTGTAAGATTCAAAGGCTAAGAGAAAGAGTAGAGATGCCAAGAGGGCAAGGTCTTTTGATTGTGGTTCTTCAAAGGGTAGGCTGTATATCTAAGACAAGCCTAGGTTTAAAAAGAGGTTTTCGAATCAAGTTCCCAAAGGCACGTGATGATAGGGTGTCTAACCCTAAGCCTAAAAGGGAAAGGGATAATAGTTCACCAAACAAGAAGCCTACTTGTGCCAAGTGTGAAAAAGGTCATCTCGGTGAATGCTTACTTAAAATGGGATATTGTTTTAGTTGTGGTAAAAGTGGGCACAACGTTCGAGATTCCCCAAATATGAAGGGCAAAGACTAGGGTAGTGGTGAAGCTCAAGCAAGTGGATCAAATGTTGATGCTCCAAAGAATAATCGCTTTTATGCTCTCCGCTCTAGAGGTGAGAAAGAGACTTCCCCCGACGTGGTCACCGGTATGTTGAAAGTTTTTTCTATTTATATATATGTTTTACTTGATACGGGTGCTACGTTGTCAATTTTTACTCGTCTAGTAGCTAAAAAGTTTGACATTTTGCCCGATATCTTGAATGAACCTTTTATGGTGTCTACCTCGGTGGGTGAGTCCTTGGTTGCAAAGAGGGTATATAGAAATTGTCTTATAATGTTTCCCAATAGAGTTACTCATGTTAAACTAGTAGAACTTGATATGCTTGATTATGATGTCATATTGGGTATGGATTAGTTATGCTTGTTTTGCCTAGTAGATTATAAAACAAGGATGGTGGATTTTAATTTTCGAAATGAGCCCGTTTTAGAATGGAAGGGGGAAAATTCTATTCCTAGAGGTCGTATAATTTCTTGTTTGAAAGTTTGTAGGATGATATCTAAATGGTGCTTATACCATATAGAAAGAGTCCAATATTTAGACACCGAAATTCCTCCCATTGAGTCGGTCCCCGTAGTGAGGGAAATTTTTGGAGGTCTTTCCTAATGATCTTCCTGGTATTCCTCCCAAACAGAAAAATGATTCTTGTATCGACTTGGTACCGGATACAAATCCCATTTCAATTTATCCTTATCAGATGGCTCCAGCAAAATTGAAAGAGATAAAGGCGCAACTCAAAGATTTACTAGACAAAAGGCTTCATTATATCTAGTATTTCTCCATGGGGTGCTCCGGTTTAGTTTGTACAGAAGAATGATGGGTCCCTTAGAATGTTAATTGATTATCGCCAACTTATTAAAGTCACTATTAAGAAAAAGTATTATCTCCCTCGGATTGACGACTTATTTGATCAACTCTAAGAGGAAAGCTACTTTTCTAAGATTGACTTGAGATTGGGGTATCACCAACTTAGGTAGAGAGGTGAGGATATATCAAAAATGGCATTTCGGACTAGATATGGTCACTATGAGTTCTTAGTAATGTCCTTTGGTCTCACTAATGCCCCGGTGACATTTATGGATGTCATGAATAGGGTGTTTCTAAGTTACCTAGATTCATTTGTCATCGTCTTCATTGGGGACATCTTTGAATAATCAAAAAATGAGGGTGAACACATGGACCATTTGAGGGTGGTGTTACAAGTGCTTAAGGAGAACCAATTATTTTCCAAGTATAGTAAATGTGAGATTTGGTTGAGTTCGGTGGCATTTCTTGGTCATATCACATCTAGTAAGGGAGTTGAGGTTGATCGAAGGAAAACCGATGTGTTGAAAAATTGGCCTAGACCATTGACTCCAATAGATATTAGGATTTTCTTGGGTCTAGCGGTTTATTATCGGTGTGGTTTGTGGATGGTTTTGCGTCCATTGAATCTCCCTTCACTACTTTGACCCAAAAGAGTAAGAAATTTGAGTGGTCGGCGGCATGAGAAAAGCTTTCAAGTCTTGAAAGATAGACTAACTTCCGCTTCGGTGTTGACTTTACCGAAGAGTACCAAGGGCTTCGATATATATTGTTATCACATCCGGGGAGCACTCCCTATAAGTAACATGGCGTACTTCACCTCTCGAAGGTCTTATACAAGACCATAGTTATAATCATCGCATTGACATAGTAAATTTAGTGGAAAATTTAAAACTTTTCATAGCACATCATATGCTAGAAAAATCACTTCATATATATAAAAAAATATAAGTCATAATACATATTTAGACCTTAAGTCATAATACACGACCCTTAAGACATAATACATAACTATAAAATATTTAATAAACTTTACAGTAAACATATGTTGGAGATCCTTGAACTTAAGGATTCCTTTCATTGAGCGTGGGAATCATCTATCAAGCTCTTCACCATTCAACACATCCTTTAAGCATCCATAACCTACAATTTGTGTAAAAAGTAGAGAAGAATGAGATTAGTACAAGAATGCACTATGTATGGCAACCATGCAAAACATGCATTTAAAATGGACATTTTCTTGAAATCATACTTCATGCCTTTTGAGTAAATCTTCATAAACCCTTTATCCAATAACATTTATATCATACACATACATCATATAAACATATTCAAAGTCCAAACATTTCATAAGATCACATATAGAATTTATTATACTTTCAAGTTACATTACAGTGAGATATTCCTATTTTATAGTGAGCATTTCTTTCTTTTATTCGTTAACCTCCCAAGTAACCCTCTAGTGATACTTGGTGCAATGCATCACATTAAGGTCACAAGTAAACATACATATAACCTACATGAAGCAACACACACCATTATAGGAGTATAGTACAACATATACATATTTAAGCCAAGACTAAAATGACATTACAGTGGAGTCCTAGCAATTATGCACATATACTTATTTTACTTCATATAGAACCTTATAAGACCTTACTCATGATCCCAATCTAAGTCTACTAGTGAAATGTACATGTAAAGCACCATAACCTCACACATACTTAGTAAACCTATCATGAGGCCACAAGCCTTCACATCCAAGTCATACATCAATATAGTAAGACAAGACAACTTCATTTATGTCAAGCAAGACCTTCATCATATAGTCAATAAGATCAACATCATGCATATAGACTCATACCATGCACATCTTCATAACAAGTAGACCAATACTATAAAATCATGCATAAAGAACCTATACATAGTGACATGCATTGGAACACCTTCCTAGGACTTTCCTTAATAGTCACTTGTGCAATGTATAGGTGAAGTCCCATACGCACACCTACACTAAGCAACTACCCTTACGTTATCCTAGTTAGGGTCCTTATCATTTACTTCCATTGTCCATTTTACTTTAGGGAAACTATATCCTTAACCGACACTAAGACCATGGGTGCTAAACATGGAATTTGGTGTTATCCCCTCACACCAAAAATAGGGCACCTTACTTGCCAAGGTAAGACATATATCATGCTAGCATATTAGGTGATATCAAATGTTAGATCCTATGTGGCAAGGTTAGTTTATGGAACTTGGGGACCATCATGGAAACATCACTCTACACTATATTTGGGTCATGAGGCTATCCACCCTATGAGATTTATGGTAGACCTATCTTTCCACATTGGAAAGGGACACACACTTATGTACAAGTTCACTCGGTGCTAAGCTAAGTTCCCTTTATTAAAAAAGCCTTTATTAACATTTATTTATAAAACATAGGCTTACGA
The DNA here is from genome assembly GCA_022817965.1 of Solanum lycopersicoides. Classification (NCBI taxonomy): domain Eukaryota; kingdom Viridiplantae; phylum Streptophyta; class Magnoliopsida; order Solanales; family Solanaceae; genus Solanum; species Solanum lycopersicoides. Next base: position 25,470,228 of record CM040619.1, on the reverse strand, counting down.
GAGTCATCCCCTCATATGATTACCGCATAGATCATAGATGAGAGTAAATCAACCTAATTCATGTGACAAATCCTTTCACATGGACATAGAATATGTATTAGCACTATCTAGTTAAGGATACACTTGAGCCCATCTCTATTGACTAGGTCATCATTAATGTGTGAGTGTGTATACACATATGTGAACAAACCTTTCACATAACACATTAATGACCACACATGACCATACATTCATATTCATGCACATAGAAACCAAACCTAGGAACTATCCTATCAAGGTACAAATGTGCAATGCATAGACAAGGTCCCATACCCTTGCCCATACTAGTACACCTATGAATTCATCCTAGTAAGGAATACATAACATACTGCACATACATATACTTTACATGCACAGTATAGACGCTAGTGAATATGAGAACAACCTTTCATTTAGACACCATGACTTATACCACTTTTAAGTATGCATGTAGAGTGAGGGTGTGTGTACATTGGTCAATATGATCACATAATGGATATCAACAACATATTGAGGCATCCACCCTCTTAATACCATATTACATTTTCAAGCATAGACCACACAACACAATTTAGCATAGGAGGCAAGCTAACTTCATATTATACTTTAAGGCTCCTAACATTAGCGATTCACACATTTACATAGGGGTTCATGGGTAGGGGTCATCAATCATTAACACTTCATTAATGGCAGCACCTACACATGATCTTGCGTAACACTTTACATGCTCATAACAATAGTAGCACAACCTGGATTGACAACTAAGTAAAAGACTAGGCACAAGTTACGCATAAGGTGATCATCATAATCACTCAACCATATATTCATCCATTTGCCTTCAAGGCCATGGTCAACACATATATAATTAAAATAAAGTAAACGCCGTCATCATAAGTGGACCATACCACACAATGCCATACAAGGCTTCACCGACATTACTATAGAGAAGTAGAGAAGTAGAAGAGTAGAGCAATTCTTACCCATCCTTTAGCCTTTGGTCATCATTGACCTTTACTACTCTTTCATAAATAATTCAAGTATAGTTCAGTATCTAAAACATAATATCATATATGAATATGGGTCGGCATGGCCGTGAGGGACAACCGGCTGCATAGACAAGGTTTTAACGGACGTCCACAAGAAATTTTGGCAATTTTTAAGTCAGAATTCTGAATCACCAACAAAGATAGTGAGCTATAGCACACAATCATAAGAAAAATGGGGGGTATGCTTGCTTCGGGGATCCTTTGACCTTGAAAATGGGCGGTCATGGTCGTAAAGGCCAACCGACTGGATGGCCAGGGTCTTGACGGACGTCCACAAGAAATTTCGACATTTTTGATGTCGGAGTTCAGGATCACCAATAAAGTTGGTGAGCTATAACACATGATCATCGGCAATGGGGGTATGGACGCTTAGGGGCTCGTTTGACCTTGAAAATGGGCCGGCATCCATGAGGGACAACCGTCTGCATAGCCAAAGTCTAAACGGACGTCCACGAGAAATTTTGAAATTTTTTAATTCGGAATTCAAGATGACCAACAAAGATGGTGAACTATAGCACAAAATCATCGATAAAATGGGGGTATGCGCACTTTGAGGCTTTTTTGACCTTGAAAAGGGGCCGGTAGGGCCGTGAGGTCCAAACAGATGCATAGACAAGGTCTTAACGGACGTCCACGAGAAATTTTAGCATTTTTTGATGTTGAAAATCCGGATCACCAACAAACATGGTGAGCCATTGCAAACGATTATCGGCAAAACGGGGGGTATGCAAGCTTCAGTCCTCGTTTGACCTTTAAAAGGGGTCGGAATGACTATGAGGGGAAAATGGCTGCATAGACAAGGTCTTAAGGGACGTCCACATGAAAGTTTGGAATTTTCCACAACAGAAATCCGGAACACCAACAAAGATGGTGAGTTATAGAACACGATCATTGGCAAAACATGGGGTATGTGCGCTTCGGGGCTCGTTTGACCTTGAAAATAGGTCGGCATGGCGGTGAGGGCAAACCGACTGCATAGACGAGGTCTTAAACTGACGTCCACAAGAAATTTCAGAATTTTTGAAGTCAGAAATCTGGATCAACAACAAAGACGGTCAGTTATAGCACATGATCATCGGCAAAACATGGGGTATGCGTGCTTCGTGGCTCGTTTGATCTTGAAAATGGTGGCATGGACGTGAGGGTCAACCGACTGCATAGACGAGGTCTTACCAGACATCCACGAGAAATTTCAGTATTTTTGAACTCGTAAATACGAATCACCAATAAAGGTGGTGAGCTATAGAAAATGATAATCGGCTAAACGGGGGTATGTGTGCTTCGGGGCTCGTTTGACCTTGAAAATAGGCCCGCATGGCCGTGAGGTCCAACCGGCTGAATAGAAAAGGTCTTAAGGGAAGTCTACGAGAATTTTCAGCATTTTTTAAGTGGGAAATTCTTGATTTTCAACAAAGATGGTGAGCCATAGAACACGATCATCATCAAAACAGGCGGTATGCGTGCATCGAGGCTCGTTTTACCTTAATAATGGGCACGCATGGCTGTGAGGGACAACCGTCTGCATGGCCAAGGTTTTAACGGACGTCCACAAGAATGTTTGCTATGTAGGGCCAACCGTTTGCATAGCAAATGTCTTAATGAAAGTCCAAAACAAATTTTGGTATTTTCGAAATCAAAATTCTGGATCACCAACAAAGATGGTGAGCTATAGAACACGATCATCGGCAAAATGCGCATCGAGGCTCATTTTACGTTGATAATGGGCAGGCATGGCCGTGAGGGCCAACCTCCTTCATAGCCAAGGTCTTAGCGAACGTCTACCAGAAATTTTGGCATTTTTTATGTCGGAATTCCAGATCACCAACAAAGCTGGTGAGCTATAGAAAAAAATTACCGGCAAATTGGGGGTATGAGCTCTTCGGGGCTTGTTTGACCTTCAAAAGATGTCGGCATGGACGTGAGGGCCAACCGCCTGAATAGACAAGGTCTTACCGGACGTCCACGAGAATTTTTGGCAATTTTAAAGTCAGAAATTCGGATAACCAACAAAGATGGTGAGCTATAGCACACGATCATCGGCAAAATGGGGGTATGCACGCTTCGGGTCTCGTTTGACCTTGAAAATGGGCCGGCATGGCCGTGATGGCCAATCGTCTGCATGGCCAAGGTTTTAACGGACGTCCACAAGAATGTTTGCTATGTAGGGCCAACCGTTTGCATAACAAATGTCTTAATGAAAGTCCAAAACAAATTTTGGTATTTTCGAAATCAAAATTCTGGATCACCAACAAAGATGGTGAGCTATAGAACACGATCATCGGCAAAATACGCATCGAGGCTCATTTTACGTTGATAATGGGCAGGCATGGCCGTGAGGGCCAACCTCCTTCATAGCCAAGGTCTTAGCGAACGTCTACCAGAAATTTTGGCATTTTTTATGTCGGAATTCCAGATCACCAATAAAGATGGTTAGCTATAGCACACAATCATCGGAAAAATAGGGGGTATGCGCACTTCGAAGCTTGTTTGACCTTTAAAATGGGTCGGCATGGACGTGAGGGCCAACCGATTGCATAGCCAAGCTCTTAGTAGACGACCATGTGAAAGTTTGGCATTTTTGAAGTCAGAAATCCGGATCACCAACAAAGATGGTGAGCTATAGCACACGATCATCGGCAAAATGGAATGTATGCGCGATACGAGGCTCGTTTCACCTTGAAAATGGGTCGGCATGGCCGTGAGGGACAACCGGCTGCATAGACAAGGTTTTAACGGACGTCCACAAGAAATTTTGGCAATTTTTAAGTCAGAATTCTGAATCACCAACAAAGATAGTGAGCTATAGCACACAATCATAAGAAAAATGGGGGTATGCTTGCTTCGGGGATCCTTTGACCTTGAAAATGGGCGGTCATGGTCGTAAAGGCCAACCGACTGGATGGCCAGGGTCTTGACGGACGTCCACAAGAAATTTCGACATTTTTGATGTCGGAGTTCAGGATCACCAATAAAGTTGGTGAGCTATAACACATGATCATCGGCAATGGGGGTATGGACGCTTAGGGGCTCGTTTGACCTTGAAAATGGGCCGGCATCCATGAGGGACAACCGTCTGCATAGCCAAAGTCTAAACGGACGTCCACGAGAAATTTTGAAATTTTTTAATTCGGAATTCAAGATGACCAACAAAGATGGTGAACTATAGCACAAAATCATCGATAAAATGGGGGGTATGCGCACTTTGAGGCTTTTTTGACCTTGAAAAGGGGCCGGTAGGGCCGTGAGGTCCAAACAGATGCATAGACAAGGTCTTAACGGACGTCCACGAGAAATTTTAGCATTTTTTGATGTTGAAAATCCGGATCACCAACAAACATGGTGAGCCATTGCAAACGATTATCGGCAAAACGGGGGGTATGCGAGCTTCAGTCCTCGTTTGACCTTTAAAAGGGGTCGGAATGACTATGAGGGGAAAATGGCTGCATAGACAAGGTCTTAAGGGACGTCCACATGAAAGTTTGGAATTTTCCACAACAGAAATCCGGAACACCAACAAAGATGGTGAGTTATAGAACACGATCATTGGCAAAACATGGGGTATGTGCGCTTCGGGGCTCGTTTGACCTTGAAAATAGGTCGGCATGGCGGTGAGGGCAAACCGACTGCATAGACGAGGTCTTAAACTGACGTCCACAAGAAATTTCAGAATTTTTGAAGTCAGAAATCTGGATCAACAACAAAGACGGTCAGTTATAGCACATGATCATTGGCAAAACATGGGGTATGCGTGCTTCGTGGCTCGTTTGATCTTGAAAATGGTCGGCATGGACGTGAGGGCCAACCGACTGCATAGACGAGGTCTTACCAGACATCCACGAGAAATTTCAGTATTTTTGAACTCGTAAATACGAATCACCAATAAAGGTGGTGAGCTATAGAAAATGATAATCGGCTAAACGGGGGGTATGTGTGCTTCGGGGCTCGTTTGACCTTGAAAATAGGCCCGCATGGCCGTGAGGTCCAACCGGCTGAATAGAAAAGGTCTTAAGGGAAGTCTACGAGAATTTTCAGCATTATTTAAGTGGGAAATTCTTTATTTTCAACAAAGATGGTGAGCCATAGAACATGATCATCATCAAAACAGGCGGTATGCGTGCATCGAGGCTCGTTTTACCTTAATAATGGGCACGCATGGCTGTGAGGGACAACCGGCTTGATAGCCATGATCTTAAAGGACGTCCATAAGAAATTTAGGCATTTTTTAAGTAGGAAATTTGTATCACCAACAAAGATGGTTAGCTATAGCACCAGATCATCGGCAAGACGGGTGGTATGCACGCTTCAGGGCCGTTTGACCTTGAAAATGAGTCAACATTGCCGTGAGGGCCAACCGACTGCATATCCAAGGTCTAAATGGAAGTCCACCAGAAATTTCAGTATTTTTGAAGTCGAAAATTTGTATCACCAACAAAGATGGTGAGCTATAGCACACAATCATCGGCAAAATGGGGGGTATGCACGCTTCAGGGCTCGTTTGACCTTGAAAATAGGCCGGTATGGACGTTAGGGTCAACAGTCTTCATAGACAAGGTTTTAACGGACGTCCACAAGAAATTTTGGTATTTTTGAAATCGGAATTCTGGATCACCAACAAAGATGGTAAGCTATAGCAAACGAACATCGACAAAATGGGCGGTATGCGCGCATCGGGGCTCGTTTAACCTTGAACATGGGCCGTCATGGCCGTCATGGCCAACCGGCTGCATAGACAAGGTCTTAGCAGACGTCCACGTGAAATTTTGTTTTCATTGAAGTTAGAAATCTGGATCACCAACAAAGATGGTGAGCTATAGAACACGAACATAGAAAAAATGGGGGGTATGCGCTCTGCGAGGCTCGTTTCACCTTGAAAAAGGGCCGGCATGGCCAACCGGTTGGATAGCCAACGTCATAACAGAAATCCACACGAATTTTGGCATTTTTTAAGTCGGAAATCTGGATCACCAATAGAGTTGGTGAGCTATAACACATGATCATCGGCAAAACGGGGGGTATGCACGCTTGGGGGCTTGTTTGACCTTGAAAATGGGCCGGCATGGCTGTGAGGGCCAACCGGCTGCATAGACAAGGTCTTAAAGGACGTCCACCAGAAATTTTGGCATTTTTTGTAGTAAAAAATCCAGATTACCAACAATGTTGGTGAGCTATAGCAAATGATTATCGGCAAAATGGGGGGTATGCGAGCTTCAGGGCTTGTTTTACCTTGAAAATTGGCTGGCAGGTCTGTGAGGGCCAACAGACTTCAAATTTTATGTCTTAACGGACGTCCACCAGAATTTTCGGCATTTTTGAAGTCATAATTCCGGATCACCAACAAAGATGGTCAGGTATAGCACACGATCATCGGCAAAAAAGAGGGTATGCGCGCTTCGGGGATTATTTTACCTTGAAAATGGGTCACCATGGCTATGAGGGCAAATATGCTACATAAACAAGGGCTTAACGGACGTCCACACGAAAGTTTGGCATCTTTTATGTCGGAAATCCGGATCAACAACAAAGATGGTGAGTTATAGCACATGATCATTGGAAAAACATGGGGTATGCGCGATTTGGGGCTCGTTTGACCTTGAAAATGGGTCGGCGTGGCCGTGAGGGACAACCGGATGCATAGACAAGGTCTTAACAGACATCCTTTAGAAAGTTGGCATTTTTTAAGTCAGAATTCTGAATCACCAACAAAGATAGTGACCTATAGAACACGATCATCAAAAAATGGGGGTATGCACGCTTCGGGGATCATTTGACCTTGAAATGGGCCGGCATGGACATAAAGGCCAACCGACTGGATAGCTAGGGTCTTGAAGGATGTCCACAAGAAATTTCGACATTTTTTATGTCAAAATTCAGGATCACCAACAAGGATGGTGAGCTATAGCATACGAGCAACGACAAAATGGGGGGTATGCACGCTTCGGGGCTCATTTGACCTTCAAAATGGGCTGGCATTGCCGTGAGGTCCAACCGGCTGCATATCCAAGGTATTAACAGACGTCCATGTGAAATTTTGGCATCGTTGAATTCGGAAATCTGGATCACCAACAAAGATTGGTGAGCTATAACACACGATCATCGGCAAAACGGGGGATATATGTGCTGCGAGGCTCGTTTGACCTTGAACATGGCCGGTATGGCCAACAGGTTTAATATCCAAGGTCATAAAGGATATATATGAGAAATTTGGGAATTTTTAAAGTTGGAAATCCGGATCACAAATAGAGTGGTGAGCTTTAACACACGATCATCGGGAAATGAGGTATGCACGCTTAGTGGCTCGTTTAACCTTGAAAATGGGCCAGCATGGCCTTGAGGGCCAACCGTCTGCATAGCCAAGGTCTTAACAGACGTCCATGAGAAATTTTGATATTCTTAAAGTCAGAATTCTAGATGAACAACAAAAATGGTGAGCTATAGCAGAAAATCATCGACAAAATGGGGGGTATGCGCGCTTCGAGGCATCTTTGACCTTGAAAATGAATCGGCATGGCCGTGAGGGACAATCGACTACATAACCAAGGTCTTAAGTGACGTACACATGAAAGTTTGAAATTTTTGAAAGTGGAATTCCAGATCACCAACAAAGATGGTGAGATATAGCACAAGATCATCGACAAAATAGGGGGTATGCGCGGTTCGAGGCATGTTTGACCATGAAAATGGGTCGTCATGGCAGTGAGGGCTAAAAGGCTTCATAGCCAAGGTCTTAACGGACGTCCGCGAGAAATTTCAGCATTTTAGAAGTTAGAATTCTGGACCACCAACAATGATGGTGAGCTATAGCACACGATCATCGGCAAAACATGGGTATGCACGCTTCGGAACTTGTTTGACTTTTAAAATGGGCTGGCAGGGCCGTGAGGGCAAATCAGATGTATAGACAAGGTCTTAACGGACATCCATAAGAAATTTTAGAATTTTTGTAGTCGGATTTCCGGATCACCAACAAAGATGGTGAGCTATAGCACATGATCATCGGCAAAACGGGGGTTATGCACGCTTCAGGGCTCGTTTGACCTTGAAAATGGGTTGGCATGACCACGAGGGACAATCAACTACATAGACAAGGTCAACGTCCATGACAAATTTTTGCATTTTACACCTCAGAAATCTCGATCACTAACAAAGATAGTGAGCTATAACACACAATCATCGTCAAAATGGGGGTATACGCGCTTCAGGGCTAGTTTGACCTTGAAAATGGGCCGACATGTCTACAGAGCCAACCGGCTGCATGGCCAAGGTCTTGATAGACGTACACGATGAATTTTGTCATTTTCCACCTCTGTAATCCCGATCGTCAATAAAGATTGTTAGTTATAGCACACGATAATCATCAAAATGGGGTGTATGCGTGCTTCAAGGCTCGTTTGATCTTGAAAGTGAGTCGGCATGGAAACGAGGGCAAACCAAATGCATAAACAAGGTCTTAAAGGACGTCGACAATGAATTTTGGCATTTTCCACCGCGGGAATACTGATCACCAACAAAGATGGTGAGCTATAGAACAGGATCATCATCAAAACGGGGGGTATGCGCGCTTCAGGGCTCATTTTACCTTTAAAATGGGCCATCGTGGCCTCGAGGGCCAACCGACTGCTTACCCAAGGTCTTATGGACGTCCACGATGATTTTCGATATTTTACACCTCGTAAATCCGGATCACCAACAAAGATGGTGAGCTATAGCACACGATCATCGTCAAAATGGGGGATATACGCGCTTCAGGGCTTGTTTGACCATGAAATTTGGCTAGCATGGCCGCAAGGGCCAACCGGCTGTATAGAAAAGGTCTTAACAGACGTCCACGATGAATTTAGGCATTTTCCACCTCAGAAATCCCGATCACCAACAAAGATGGTGAGCTATAGCACATGATCATCGTCAAAATAGGGGTATGCGCACTTCGAGGCTCGTTTGACCTTGAAAATGGGCCGGCATGGCCGCGAGGGACAATTGAACGCATATACAAGGTCTAACGGACGTCCACGATGAATTTTGATATTTTGCATCTCGGAAATCCCAACGACCAACAAAGATGGTCAGCTATAGCACCCGATAATCATAAAAATGGGGGGTATGCGCGCTTCGAGGCTTGTTTGACCTTGACAAAGGGCCGGCATGGCCGCGAGGGACAACAGGCTGTATATACAAGGTCATAGCGGACCTCCATGACGAATTTCGGCACTATCCACCTCTTAATTCTCGATCACCAACAAAGATGGTGAGCTATAGCACACGATAATAATCAAAATGGGGGATATGCACTCTTCGGGGCTCGTTTGACCTTGAAAATTGGCTGGCATGAGAACGAGGGACAACCTTCCGCATAGCCAAGGTGTTAGAGGAAGTCCAGGAATAATTTTGGATTTTTCCACCTAGCAAATTCCGATCATCAACAAAGATGGTGAGCTATAGCACCCGATAATCATCAAAATGGGGATTATGCGGGCTGCAGTGCCTATTTCACCTTTAAAATGGGCTGGCATGGCTCCGACGGCCAACCTTCTGCATATACAAGGTCTCAACGGCCGTCTAGACAAATTTTGGTATTTTTAAGTTGGAAATATGGATCACCAACAAAGATGGTGAGCTTTATCTCACGATCATCGGCAAAATAGGGGGTATGCGCGGTTGGGGGCTGAATTGACCTTGAAAATGGGTTAGCATGGCCGTGAGGGCCCATTGGCTGCATAGCCAAGGTCATAACGGACGTCCACGAGAAATTTTTGCATTTTTGAATTCATAAATCCGGATTATGAATAAAGATGGTTAGCTATAGCACACGATCATCGGCAAAATGGGGTGTATGCGCGTTTCGCAGATCGTTTGACTTAGATAATTGGCCGGCATGGCCATGAGGGCCAACCAACTACACAACAAAGGTCTTACCAAATGTCCATGAGAAATTTTGGTATATTTGAAGTCAAAAATATGGATCACCAACAAAGATGGTGAGCTATAGCACACGATCATCGGTAAAACTGGGGATATGCGCGCTTTGGAGCTCGTCTGACCTTGAAAATGGCCCGACATGTCCGTGAGGGACAATCGAATGCATATCAAAGGTATAACCGGGCATACACAATAAATTTCGAATTTTTTGAAGTCGGAAATCCGTATCACCAACAAAGATGGTGAGCTATAGCACACGATCATCGGCAAAACAAGGGGTATGCGTGCTTCGGGGCTCGTTCGAACTTAAAAATGGGTGGGCATGACCGTGAGGGCCAACCGGCTACATAGCCAAGGTGTTAACGGACATAAACGAGAAATTTTGGCATTTTGGATGTCGGAAATTTGGATAACCAAAAAAGATGGTGAGCTATCGCACGATCATAAGCAAAACGAGGGGTATGCATGCTTCAGGGCTTGTTTGACCTTGAATATGGGCAGGCATGGTCGTGAAGGCCAACCTCGTTCATAGTCAAGGGATGTCCACGACGAATTTTGAGATTTTCAACCTCGGAAATCCCGATCACCAACAAAGATGGTGAGCTAGAGCAGCTTATAATCATCAAAATGGGGGGTATGCATGCTTCGAGTCTCATTTGACCTTGAAAATTTGTCGGCATGGCTGCTAGGGCCAACCGGCTACATAGACAAGGTTTTACTGACGTCCACCATGAATTTTTGCATTTTCCACCACAGAAATCCTGATCACCAAAAAAAATGGTGAGTTATAACACACGATCATCGGCAAAACATGGGGTACGCGCGTTTTGAGGCTTGTTTGACCTTGAAAATGGGTCTTCATGGCCGTGAGGGCCAACCGGCTGCATAGACGAGGTCTTAACGGACATCCACGAAGAATTTCAGTTTTGTTGAAGTCGGAAATCCGGATCACCAATAAAGGTGGTGACCTATAGCAAACGATTATCGGCAAAACAGGGGGTATGCGCGTTTCAGTGTTTGTTTGACCTTGAAAATGGGCACGTATGGCCGTGAGGGCCAACCGGCTTCATAGACAAGGTAATAAGCAAAGTCCACGAGAAATTTCAGCATTTTTGAAGTCGGAAATTCGTATCACCAACAAAGATGGTAAGCTATAGCATACAATCATCGGCAAAATGGGGGTTATACACGCTTCGGGGCTCGTTTGACCTTGAAAATGGGCCGGCATGACCGTCACGGCCAAATGTTTGCATAGAAAAGGTCTTAATGGAAATCCACAAGAATGTTCGGTATTTTTGAAGTTAGAAATTCGGATCACCAACAATGATGGTGAGCTATAGCACGTGATCATCGGCAAAATGGGGGGTATACGCATTTTGAGGCCCGTTTGACCTAGAAATTGGCTCGGCATGGCCGTAAGGGCCAACCGACTACAAAGCCAAGCTCTTAGCGGACGTCCACACGAAAGTTTGGTATTTTTGAAGTTAGTAATCCGGATCACCAACAAAGATGGTGAGTTATAGCACACGATCATCGGCAAAATGGAGTGTATGCGCGCTATAAGGCTCGTTTGACCTTGAAAATGGGTCGGCATGGCCATGAGGGATATAGCACAATATCATCGACAAAATTTGGCATTATTAATAGACATCCATGAGAAATTTTGCATTTTTAGAGTCGGAATTCTAGATCACCAACAAAGATGGTGAGCTATAGCACAATATCATCGACAAAATGGGGGGTATGCGCGCTTCGAGGCTCATCTGACCATAAAAATAGGTCATCATGGACGTGAGGGTCAAATGGCTGAATATCCAAGGTCTTAACAGACGTCCACGAGAAACTTCAGCATTTTTGAAGTCAGTATTCTGGATCACCAGCAATGATGGTGAGCTATAGCACATGATCATCTGCAAAATGGGGGTATGCACGCTTGAGGCTTGTTTGACCTTTAAAATTGGCAGGCATGGCCTTGAGGGCAAACAGCTCCATAACAAAGGTCTTAACGGACGTCCACGAGAAATTTCAGCATTTTTGAAGTCAGAATTCCGGATCACTAACAAAGATGGTGAGCTATAGCACAAGATCATCGGCAAAACGTGGGTATGCTCTTCGAGGCTCGTTTGAAATTTAAAATGGGATGGCAGGGCTGTGAGGGCCAACCAGATGTATAGCCAAGGTCTTCACGGACGTCCAAGAGAAATTTCAGCATTTTTCAGGTCAGAAATACGGATCACCAACAGAGATGGTGAGTTATAACATACGATCATCGGCAAAAGAGGGGGGGGTATGCTCGCTTGGGAACTCGTTTAACCTTGAAAATGGGCCGGCATGGCCATGAGGGCCAACTGACTGTATATTCATGATCCTAACAGATGTCAACGAGAAATTTTTGCATTTTAGAAGTCGGAATTCCAGATCACAAACAAAGATGTTGATATATAGCACAAGGTCATCGAAAAAATGGGGGGTATGCGCGCTTCGAGGCTTTTTGACCTTGAAAATGAGCCAGCATGGCCGTGAGGTCATAACGGCTGCAAAGCAAAGGTCTTAACAGACGTCCACGAAAAATTTTGGCAGTTTTAAAGTCGGAATTGTGCATCACCAACAATGATGGTGAGCTATAGTACATGATCATCGGCAAAATGGGGGTATGCGCGCTTCGAGGCTCGTTTGACCTTGAAAATTGGACGGCATGGACGTGAAGGCCAAATGACTGCATAGCCATGTTCTTAACCGACGTCCGAGAGAAATTTTGGCATTTTGATGTTCGTTGCAGATCACCAACAATGATGGTGAGCTATAGTACACGATCATTCACAAAACAAGGATAAAAAACCATACCTCAATGAAGCTAATTATTCACTTTGATGAACAATCTCCACTCAAAACGTCACACCAAGCTCTTCCTTGATTTTAGACTTCAATGGAGTCTTTGGGAATTCAAAAGAGATTTTTGGGTTTTGATTTTGAAGAATGAAATCTCCTAATTGTTAATGACTTATAAAGACCTTTACAATACCCAATATTCCCCAAGGAACCGCCAAAGTATTTATTTGGAAGTGGGGTGAAATTCCCATTTCACCCCTCACTTAACAGTGACCTGCGCAGGGACATGCTTCATAGACGGAAGGGAGTCGACGGACCGTTTGTCCACAAACGGACCGTCCTATCCTTGAGTTTGTTGGGTCAGAGACTTGAAAGGTTCCCTCATCACCCAAGACCAAGTCTCCAACGATTACACCCATCGACTGGGCGTAGATTGTCCCACGAGTCGTCGATGCCTCCGTTGTTTGGGACCTGCCTGAGACAGTCTTTACACTAAGTTGGGTCCTTCCTCAAGGACCCTTGGTTGGTCCTTGGGGATGTTTGCCTAGATGTTTCCAACCCAAACATGAATGTATACGATTTTAGGACCTCTCTCTTGTATTTCACTTAAATGAACACGTAAAAATCGATGAAACATGCTTAGACACACAAGGTCACTCCTAGGCACAACTTTCGAACGCCATGGACGTTCTTGAGCGTTTGACCTCCAAACTTCACGAAAATTGACACACTACCTATACACATCATATTAGACTCATTTAAGACCGTAGAACCTCATAAGGTACACATAAACACATAGTCCATCACATGAGACACTTATGTGACTTAGTCGTCGAACGTCTTGGCTGACCCTTGACGTTTGACTTCCAATGCATCTAATACTTTAGATATTGCCTCAACACAACATTATAGACACTTTAAGGACATTATACCACCATTACCAACATGTAAGGCTCTAGATAACCTAAGTCATTTTTGGGGTCTTACATTCTCCCCCACTTGGACAACATTCGTCCTCGAATGCCACTTGCCACTCTCCGAAAATTTCCAAGATTAGAGAATCAACTTAGAAGAAAATAATCAAACCATATAACTCACAATCAAGTAGAAACATCAATTTCACAAGTTCAAGACATTCACAATACAACAAGAAACTAGAATACAATTCTATAACTCATTATGCTATAAAACTCACATGCTTCATTCCAAATGGAAAAAACTCATTTTATATTCATTAATATACTCATATACATCAGTTCTAACCACATAACAACAATTTTAGACCAAAGAATCAATTAGTCACTTTTTCAAAAAATTACACAGTGAACAGTGCTATTGCTACACTGAATTTAGGCAAATTTTTTTAAAAATGCAATCTTAAGCAATTTATGATATAGGAATGCTAATATGCAAGGTGAAATCATATAAACACCTTTAGAACATGATCATAACTCAATAAAACACACAATGCAAGAAGTTTGAAATTCAATTTCGACCAAACTCCTAAACATCATGCACATGTAACAACTTCTAGCACAATTGTAACCATACTCGCCCCACTTAGAAGGAAGTCATACTATAATAAAAGAAACAAGGACTTACCAATGTCATCATCACTCTCCTCTGGCTTCTCACCTCTAGTCCGGAGTGCATACACACGCCTCCTAGTTGGAGCATCTTCCTTTGGAACACTAGGCTCAACCTTCTTAACCTCCTTCCTAGAAGCAATGTTTGGAAAATCTCTTACTTTGTGCCCATCTTTTCCACATCCAAATCAACTACCGGTACCCAATAGAAACTCACCAAGATGTTTCTTACCACAAGTGGCACATGTAGGTTTTCCATCTTTAGAACTATCTTCTTTCTCAAACTTCTTCTTAGGAAAACTAGTTCCATCTTGAGTTTGAGACCTCTTTTTGAACCTAGGTTGAACTTAGTCACTAGAAACACTCCTTTTCAAGTTCCTTGACATCCTCCTAAGTTTAGACTCGTCAATTTATTTTGCATACACAATGAGTCTAGCCAAAGTCATATCATAATGCAACACAGTTGTACGACATTCCTCCCTCACTAAATCGACTACACCCGCCACAAAGCGACTCATTCGATGAAGGGTTAGTTGTTCTATCTTGTTTAGTTTCCATTGAAATGATTCTTGAGTTGTATGGTCCACCTTTGGTGGCGGTGTTTAATTGAAGTATATGAATATGTATTTATATGTATATTATGAGTATGTCCTTGAAGGCTTAATATGTGAAGTAAAGTGATAGTGATAATTTTCAAGTTGATATGCTTTAAGAAGCTTGAATTGTATTTTTTGTAGAGATTATGTCTAAGTGAAGTATATGTGTTTGTGAAGCATGCTAGTGTGTGATATATGATGAATAAAGGTATGAGTATGTTTAGGATTCAATGTTATGAAAATGGTGATTATGTGAAAAGTGTGCTCACATGTACTCACACACACACTTTGAATGAATGAATGAAGTGAATGACTGTGAATGGGGGATTTTAGGGTGGACACTCTTCGTGATTAGAGATGAAGTGTCTAGACCATCAGTCAGACCCGAAAATGACTTAGGTGAATCTAGAGCCTAACGTGGTTGTCATGATGGTCTAAAGTCCTAAAATAGTCTATAAAGTGTTGTTGAGGCAGTATCTAGGAGTTTAGGTGCATTGGAAGTCAAACGTCAAGGGTAGACCAAGACGTTCGACGATTAAGTCACCTAAATGTCTTGTATGTGATTCTATGTGATTATGTGTAATACATGAGCTTATATGGTTTTTAAATGAGTTTATATGATATTTATAGTTAGTGTGTTAAGTTTTGTAAAGTTTGGAGGTCAAACGCTCAAGAACGTCTATGACGTACGAAAGTTGTTCCTTGAAACGATCTTGTTTGTCTAAGCATGTTTCGTCGAGTTTTACGTATTCGTTTTGGATGAAACTTATGGGGTAGGTTCTAAACTTGTATACGTGTATCTTTGGGTTGGAAACGTCCGGGTACGACTCCATGTAGGACCCACAAGGGTCCGTAGAGGAGGACCCTAGCCTTGACCTCAACACTGCCAGGCAGTGTCCAGTCGACGGAGAAAACGATGGCCGATCGACCACGCGAAGGCCCGTCGATGGGTTCCGTCAGTGGAGCCACCATGCCCGCAAGTTGGGAAGTCCCTTAACCAAACCACTAGACCCCATCGACGGGACGTGGTATGACTGACGGTCCGTCGATGTGGGGCATCGATGGGAGGCAAAGTTGTCCGTAAGTGGGAAGTTTAAGTGCAAACGATGGGACCCCATCGATGGGGCATGGGTGAGACCACGGACTGTCGATGGGTCCGTGATGTTTGCTGCCAGCTTCTGTTAAGTTGAAGGGGTAAAGTTGTAAATTCACCCCAAGCACGTATAAGTGTATAGACGGTTGTTTAGAGTGTTTATGTTTATTTTAAGTGTGTATAAGTCATTAAACACTCTATTAAACTCTAACACTAAGATCAAAACATATTCCCTCCAAAAGTTCTTCCAAAAACCTCCATGGGAGTTCAAGGTGAAAAAGAAGTTTAAAGATGGATCTTCAATGGAGTTTCTTCTTCAATTGGCATTGGTTTCTTCAAATAAGGTATGGGAGTTCTTCATCGAAGGTTTTCTATCACCTTAGAACCAATTTCAAAGATGTTTCCAAAGGATTATAAAAAGATGAAAAGTCCTAATTCTACTCTAAATCTTGGGTTCTTGCATGAAAGGTATTCAAACGTGAAGATATGATGTTATTGATGTTTAACTGATGTTTTCCAATGAAATTTCCATGATCCCTTGATCTTCTCAATTCTCTAATTTTCACTAAAGTATGGGTGAATTGATTATGCTTTGAGATCAGTGATTTCATGTGTAGATTGTTATGGGCTTTTGAATAATATATAGATCATGTATAAATGATGTATAGGCTGTTTCAATTTGATCAATTGAGTATTGTATATTCTTAGATCTTTTGACTATTAAGCCTATTGAATTGATATGAACTTAATGCTTATAGATTCTAGTGTAGTTTTCTATGGACTTTCTAATGATGTAAGATTGTATTCAATTGATATCTATTTAGTCTTAGATTGATAATTCTATATTGAATTGATTTAGATTCATTGAGTATTATGATTTACGATTTGGATTGATGTTCATGGCCATGGGTAAGGGCCTTATGGTATTGATTTGGATGATTTAGCTTGGGATTGAAGTGTGAGTTCAAGTGGGTGGTATGCTGCCCTAACTCCTTTATTATTATTATGTATAGCTATTGTAATTTAGCTCTTGGATTATGGGTGATTGGTATGGTCCACCTTTGGTGGCGGTGTTATGTGAATTGATGTAGCCTTGTCGGCGTTATTTTAAGTACATTGATGATCATGGCCTTATCGGCACTACTTAAAGTTATATGGCTATTTGTGTAGTTGATTATGTGAATTATGATTATATCTACTTATATGTGAAGTAATGTGAAAGTATGTGACCTCGTATTGAAGTTATTAGGTGAACATGTTATACTATGACTATGTGCTTATATGTGTAGTCTTAGAGTTGATACATGGTTATCCCTAACTTTGATATAGGAGTCTATAATTCTTATATTTATGATGTTATGTTCATGAATAGGTTGGCTAAATAATGTTAAGGGTCATTCCTTAGTGTCTAAAGAAAGATATATTATATGTGAAATGGAAGTATGTTGTGTCTTGTTTAGGTAGACTTGTGTCCATTACTTGATGCTTATATGAATATGTGATGTCTTGACATAGGAACCTAAAGGGACTTAGTCTTGAATGAATGAAGGTAAGTAAGACCTTGAATAAAGATACGAAGTTCCTTTATGTGGAACCTTGAACCAAGTGGTAAGGCTATGAATAGTGAAGTAGTAAGCCGTAATGGTATCCTTCATGTAATGAATGATGGACTTAAGGTTGATTAGCTAGAACAGCATCATATCATACTTTAGCAAAGTCATGATGAGCTTCTTGTCGCCATAGTGAGATAGCCCTAGTGGACCTTGCTTTGGTAGGGTAAATGTAATTGGGTTATGAACTAGATATGGGACCCATTTATATGAACCTTAATGTGAATTGATCTATGAGAACTAAGGCTAGCACCGAGTGAGTATGGTAAGGGAAGTAGTTCTAGTTAAGTATGAGACTAGAATACAAAGCCTGCCCTTCATATTTCCTTAACCATATGCCTACATGGGATGTGTCTATGTTCTGCCATTGGCAAGTAGAACACCTCATCTGAGTAGGATAGAACTCCGGATTCCATGCTTTGCTACCATGGTCTACGTCAGTTATTGCCTATTCTCATCATATGGGATACCCACTAGCATTAGAGAAGTTCTTTGAAGTTCAGATGGTGGTATGGGAGGCTATCTAGACATTGCACAATAGGCTTTGAAGATGTTAGTGAGAGTCCCTAGGTTTTCTCCAACACCATTACTTGAGCGTCCTTATGTGATGAATGTCTCTTAAATGAACTAAGTAATGAAATGGTTTAAGTGAAAGAAAGAATGGTACATGGATAAGTTCCTTTCTAGAGTAATTAAGGGTTGTCTAGTTAAGGTGTGAAGGGGGCAAGGGAATGGTCACTTCATTTCTTACTTAGATGAGTCTGAATAAAGATTCTAGTTAGTCAATATGTTTGACTATGTGGACATGATCCTAACTTAGGTAAGTCTTAAGGACAATTTAGGTAATCTTGAAGAGGTCAATCATGGACTTTATCTTCTTGAGTTACTTGAGTAGGTCTTTGGATAACCTTTGATAGGAGAATGTCATGTTTGATGTATGCTATTGTATTAAGTGAGAATGATTCTATCATAGTTCTAACATTATCAAATCATGTACATTAAACCCACTTCATAAGCCAAAAGTTGAGAAGTTCAATGATCTTATTGAGTTTTTAACCTTAAAATCATCAACTAACATTTAATAATATCATAATATATTCATGAAAAACGTTTTCATGGAAGACCTACGCTTAGAGTAAAAAATGGAAGAGTTTGTAGTTTGAAAACCCATTTTGAAATCTCTTTGGAATGGCTCCTTGAATGAAAGAGAGTTCATGGATGAAATACCATACCTTAATATGAAGAAACCCACGAGATTTGAAGAAGAAATACCTTTTTATCCAAACCCAAGCTCCAAAGCCTTGGCGTTCAATGGAGGCTTGAAAGGTTCTGGAAGAGAAGATCTTTTAAGGGTTTTAGTAATTTTTGATTTCTAATTGAGGGCTTGGGGTTTTTGATGGGGGAATGGGTGTATAATGACCTAAAATCAGTATATAAAACACCCCAGAATACCCAAAACACCCCTACAGAATTGGACCATCTTAGACAAGTCAAACTTCACATAAATTTTAAGAATTATCATCGGGAAACACGTCCGCGACGCGGAGCTGCTCCCAAAAGATTTTTAAAATAAATTTCGAGATAGGGGAGTCAGCGACGTGTCCGCGTCGTAGACAAAGATTTTTGTCTATGCTGGACCATGTCCGCGACGCGCCACTTTTTTACCCAAGTGCAAAACCTTGTTGCCTTGGGAAGCTTGCTTGGCCAAATATGGCATCCCTTCGTGGACCCCTAGGGCGATCATTGGGGGGTCGGACCTGGACGTTTCGACCATATATACTCCATCTTACTTATTTAAAGTCTTTCTACATGTTTTAGACATCTACAACACATAAAAACACATACAACATACAAGGACACATTAGCACAACCACAATGCTAGTTTCCGAACGTCTTGGTCATCCCTTGACGTTTGACTTCCAAACTTCACCCACTGTCTTGTAATGCTAAAATACATCATTTTAACTCATTATTAACTAATGAAACATATGTGATGCTCTAGTTCAACCTACTTCATTTTAGGGTTGTTACATAACTCTAACATGATCATTCACACATACAAAATATAATCCACGCACCTAAATCATGCAACTAGTGTGGAAGACTATACATATAACTTCAAATAACATCATTTCACTTAGACATTATATTAGAATGAAGACTACAGCCTTCAACTTCCTAAATATGGAATCATCATATCAATTCATCTCATATTAAATGCCTTCAAGGCCATGATCATAAAAGAAAAACATGTACAAGAATGTAAACACCGCAACAATAAGTTGACCATACCATTTAACCCAATTCAATGTACATTGTAAGTTAACTAGAAGAAATTGGTCAACTAACCAAATCTCTAAGATATGATCATCATTGATCAATTCCCAACAATTCAATATCAATATACATAGATAACATTAGGAAATTAGCAAGATACTATAACCAAATCATAATTGGATCATAATGATGCCCTCAAATCTAGTGAGGACATACCAACTCTTGCTTGAATGAAATGCTAATCTAAGCTTCACTTTGAGACTCCTATGAAATGCCACCTACACCTTTAGAGATACACAAAATATATGAAATTAGTACATTAGAACGTACTAAGTTTGGCATAAAGCATAAAATCATGATAAAAGGACATTTGTATAAAACATACTCTTTTTGAGTAAAACTTCATAAATCAAGTAAAAGAGATCACATTAAATCAACATAAGCACATATAGTCACATTCCACAATATGAAACCACTATCACTTCAATTCACATAACCATGAGACCCTCCTACCATTGGTAATTTTAAGGCTCACTCGAGTGAGTTATGAAGAGACCGCCCATACAATCCCTTCACACACATCAAAGTTATCCTTTATATTACCTAAGATAATATTATTCCCTTTTCATTCATTTAACTCCATACCTAGAATTACTATAAGACTCACCTAAGTAAGACATGAAGAGAACACCCATACACCCTCTCCAAGCCTACCTGAGCAATCTTTAAAGCTACTCTAGATAAGTACCTTTTCATTGACATACAACTTACTTACGTCATTATGTTCATTAAACCAATAAGGAGACATTCAACACTTAAGAACATTCACATAATGGTCTTGGAGAAGACCTAGGGATTCACATACTAATATCTTCAAGGTCTACTCGTGCAATGTCTAAATAGTGTCCCATTACACTACCTAAACTTCATAGAACTTATCCAACACTAACATGTATCCCACATGGTGAGAATAAGCAGTAACAGACATAGATCATACTACCTAGGAATGGAATCTGGAGTCAACTCTACTCCGATAAAGGGTGTTCTACTTGCCAAAGGTAGAAATAGGACACAAACTATGTATGCACATGGTAAAGGAATATCAAGGTTTTTTTTGTACTCGAATCTCCATCTTAACTAGAGCTACTCCCAAGAATATTCTCTCGGTGCTAGCCTTTGTTCTGATAAAGTAATTCTATAAAGTATCATAGGAAGAGGTACCATATCTTGGTCATAATTAAATCATACAACACCATACCAAGGAGGTTCCACTAGGGCTGCCTACAATGGTTATTAAGATAGCTCAATGACTTTCCTAAGAATTATTTCATGTTGTTCCTGCTAACCAACCCTAAGTCCACCATTCACATAAGAAGGATACCATTATGACTTTCTACTTCAAGGATATCGTAACCTTCTTTCTAAAAGGTTCCACATAAATGAACTTCTTAGCTATATTCAAGATCATATTCCATTCATACATACTCATTCATTACAATGGTGCTTTAGCCTACTACTTCAAGGATTCATATTCACATCTTTCATGTATCAAGCAAGGGACATAGGTCTACCTAAACACGACACACTTGATTATCCTATTTTAACATGTTCAATATCATTCATGTAGAACATAGGGTCAACTAAGTATGCTTGCAAGTCACCCTACACACTTCTATAGAATCATCAACATAACACATCATAATGTTCATATAATGAACTAAGAAGTTTCACACTTCAACATCAAGTATAAACATACAAGCCATCAACATAGCCTATAATGATCACTTATCATCAACTAGAAGATCACATACTTTGACTTCGCATATACAAATAAGTCGTCAAGACCTTCACAATACTCATATATTCAAGTAATAACATGATAATATCATAATTCATAAAGTACTGGTGACGAGGCCACATTGTTTCAGAATTCATATATTAATGCCAACGAGGCGGCATTATTTACAATTATAGCACATAAGCACCACAATCTTAAGTGGACCATACCAGTCATCATCATAATTCAAGACCTATACTACACAATATAGAGAAAGTTAGTGTAACACTCCGAAAGTGTAAGACCAAATCTAAAGCCTCACATGATGAACTAAACCTTGTACTGCTGTTTTAAGACCTAAAATAATTAATATAATTCATTTAGGAAGTTTTAGATTCAAAATGTTAAGAAATGGCCATGACGTCCGGTGAATTATTAAATATAGGTTAGTGTTCCTTGGCATGTTTCATGGGGTTTTAAGAGTCAGCATTCAATGAAAATTGACAATAAGGTGTTAAACATGTATTAGAATATGTTAGGGTTGAAACGTCCTAGTACGACTCCCCAAGAACCACCCTAAAGGGCCTTGAGGAGGAACCTTTCAAATTGACTAAAAAGTTGTAAAAAGACAGTGGCCATCGACGAGCCAAATAACGGGGCGTCTCCTGGTTGACGGGGCGTCGATGGCACCATCGTTCAAAACTTATCCATTTTCATGAGATGGTCCAAAATAACAATCTCTGAACTTATAGACAGACGTGCAGGACGGTGGGTATGAGCAGTCGGCGACTGACCTATGGACCGTAGGTCGGGTTTGGTTTTTATCTGTCCATTTTTAATGAAGTCATTTAATTAAGTTAGTTGCTTAGGAGGTCAATTAAAGGCTAGGGTGTGTCTAATTAAGTTAATTAAGGGACTATATAAAGACCTACTTGTCATGACCCGAAAGTACCCCTTGGAAGTTAGGGCAACACTTATGTCGGAACAATTGCAAACTTGACCTTTCAGAGATCTTGTACTAGCCTTTTTGCTATAATTCATCACATAAGACATGAAAAGTAGTGCGTAACAGAAACTTTTCACGACATTTATAAATATAAAGAAATATCTTTTATCAATAGTAATGATTAGTCTAGTCGTCACAAGACATCTCAAAGACACAACTCAAATATCTCAGGGACACGACTATCACACCCGAACTTCATACCCCTAATGAGACCGGCGTCGTTAACCTCTCAGAGGTCTCAGACAAGCCTCTAAGCATTTGTCATAACATGTGATCATTAAAAATTGCGGAAAAATAAAAATTTTAATATACTAATGAAGTATACTTAGACTTCATACTTAAGATTCATAAAGACATACGATATTCTAAAACTTGTCTCACATATATAAAATCATCTAAGAGTGCAAATTCGGACTTAGCCAATAATAGTCAATATGCCGTATAGGCCTTAATACAAAAGAATCCAAACATAACGGAATAATGTATTCTAAAAACTACTAAATCTTCATAAGGCTGGAAATTGAAATAGTAACGTCCCGAACTTGAGGACCTACCATGACTTGGAGAAGGATTTCCAAGCTTCTTCAAATCGACCTGCTTAACTTCAATGGCCGGAACCTACACAGTAGTAAAATAAAGTAATGGGGTTAGTACGCAACATGTACTAAGTATGAGTATATGCACATAACACATAGGGACATGCATGAAAAATGATCATTTATCAACTCTTTAGAAAACATGCTAAGTCATATAAAAGTAAGTCTTCAATGCACATACCATATAACATATACAAGTTAAACATTCCATCACTTAAAGCATGATCATAATCAAAGGCATATTCTCATGAAGTCACGTTAACAATTCATATTCATTAAACCATATAAACATAACATACAAAACGTTTACAATTGACCTGATCCCCAACCTACAAGTGCAATGGTCATGTAAAGCCCAATAACCCCACATGACCGAGTAGATAAGATAGGAGACCATAAGTAAAGTCTTGCTTCATATAACTTGTAACATAGTTACTTATCTTAACATAGCAATATAGCCAAATAACATATTTATCATTATAGCCAACTTTCATAGAAAAGTAACATCATATATCATAAACATATATCTTTCATATGATCATATTACTTATAAACAATCTCCTAGGACTTCCCTTAGAGTCAACTTGGACTTCCCTTATAGTCAACTTGTGCAATGTCTAGGTAGCGTCCCATACACTACCTATACTAAGCCAACTCCTCAATTCACCCTAGTCAACGTTCATTTACTTGTCTTTTGTTTTACATATGGGAACATAGGTATTAACCTACATAGACCATGTGAGCTAAACATGGAATCCGGTGTCTTTCCCACACCGAAAAGAGGTGGTCTACCAGCCAAAGTAGAACCGAACATGACGTAGCTTTCTAGGTGGATCCACTAGCTAGTATCCTATGGTGGCAGCATAGTTAAAGAACTAGGAGATGTATTAGATACCCATAGTTCCACATTACATGGCAGCCTCAATCTCATGAGAATCTTTGTGAACCTACCTTCCCGCTGGGGAAGGGACACTTCTCATGTCTAGTTCATCGGTGCTTAGCTTAAGTCCCTTTTCTTGAAATAACCTTTAATTTGTCTTTTATATAAAAAAAAATAGGTTATAAGAGATTGTCTCCTTTTATAACATGATCATGAGATCTTTTAGAGTAGATGAGAATTGTCCTTTCATCGTAACCTTTCTTTTTGTGAGATTTAAATGGCATAATCATCTTCTGTAAAGCATACAAGAGTGTATCATAACTTGCGTTTTCATATTCTTATCATAATCTCACAATTTACATATTCATAGCCAGAATATTCACATAGCAACATCATACATACTTTCATAACATAGCATCATGACTTATAGGCTAGCATAAACATCTTAGAGTAATCAATATTTTAGAAGACTTACCTCTTGCTTCTAAGAACCTTATTCATCATGCAATATTCATAATCATACATAGTGAAATAATCAATGACATAATTAAGAACAACTCATAAAATCATGTACAAGATCAATGCATAGCATAGGAGAAGGTGAACGGGTCATTAAAGGGTTCATTCAAACCTTACATTCGAACCCTAAAGTTTTCACGTTATCAAACACTACAAACAACCCATTCAAAACCATCACATAGAGAAAGATCTTGTATCACACGTTATTCAAACATTATAAATTAATTATTCAATAATTCATGCGAAATTACATATAGAAAACATTTACTTTTCATTGAAAAACATAAATCTACAGTTAGGAAGAAAATCAGTTTTGTAGAGTAAAAACCCTAGTATTCGAAGTTCGTGAAAACTTATATTGTAAGGACATCTCGTGGAAAGGAATCCCAAGAGTGAAAACTCATACCTTATATATGAAGAATCCACAAAATCTTGGATGGAAACTTCGAAACCTTCGTCCTCTTCCTTAAGCTTTTCTAGTTCTTCAATGGAGTTCAAAAAATAGAGCGTTCTTGAGATATTAAGAGAATTTCGTTTGATTCTGATTTGGGACGTGTAATTGTGGTCTAAAACGGACCTAATATGAATATATAGACGTCCCAAGTATTACCCTAAAGACCTTCCACTTAAATCACCAAAATGCCCCTCCTAAATTCACTACAACTACAAGAACATTTGACTAAGGGCTTTGGGTTTGACTAGGAATTAAATTAATTAATTAACTTGCTAATTTAATTAATTAAGGAACCTAGGATAATTACTAAAGTGCCCCTAAGTCTTTAGGACAATAAACAACGCCTTGGACCATCCTAGGTTAGGTACTAGGATGTTTCTTGAGTTAGTTATCCGGTTAGTGTACCCGCTTGGGTCTTAGGTTTTTGGGAACACTAGTTAGTTAATTTTAGTTACTCTAGGTTAGTTAGTTAGTTAGGGATGTTAGTTTGGACCTAGAATTAGTTAGGAGGATCGGCCTCACTTGGCTTGGTCCGACAGTCCTGTCCCCTAACCGCCCTAACCGAATTCGGTTGGGCTTGTCTCTCGGCCGTTGGTAGCACATGTGCTTGCACAGGTGTTTCGTGCACTTTCCTAACCGTGCACTTCTGGAAAATTCACTTCTTGTACAAGGATCCTCACTAAGTCCTTGGGGACTGCTTAATCTACATGGTCATTTTAAATGGTGATATACTATGGTACCTAGGCCTAACACTTGGATGCCTAGTACTAATGTGAGTAAGCGATTAGGCTAAGAATTGAAGAGATTATTTTAGCTTTGGGTCTTCATTGTAGGTACAATTCCTAAACAAGCTTGGATTGGAGTGTATGTAGAGATACTTGTTAAAACATAAAATTTGGCTAACACCCTTAAGCCAATATTCTCTAACATGCCCAATATTACTCAATATTGGGCATTGGGATGCCTATGTACCTCAATACGTATTCTTAATACCTAATAGTCTCTTCACTAGACAAGTACATTTTCTGGAAACATCATTTTAAGCATTATTTAATACATTAAGCTCTAGTCTAAGTCATGAAATTTCTGGAGTGTTACATTATCCCCCCCCCTAGGAACATTCGTCCCCGAATGACACTAAAATCTTTTGGAGGGTAAGGAAGAGACTCAATATTAGCAGCAGAAACATCACATAACATATCATTACACTTAGAACTCAATTAATGATGCACAAACATATAAGAGCTACATATTCATAACACATAGTGAGGAATTTCCTACTCAACCTTATCATAAGCTCAAAAATGCATGAATAGAGTATGAAAACATATGCATACAAGTTTCACATTAGTGCATGAATAGAGTATGAAAACATCTTCTTAAAACTCTAGTTGGTACTATCTTTTACAAAAACATGCACCTATTTAGTGAACAAGGTAATTTTTTTCATTCTTGTTAAATTGGGCATGAAGTCTTTATAAGCCAATCTTTATTGGCTATGCCCATTCTTTGATTTTTATCACTAGCCAAGTCAATAAACTTCTTGTATATCCTATAGTAAACACATCATTTTAAGCAAGTCAACTTTTAACCTTTGATTAGCCTATAAGAACAACTCAATGCTTAGTTTGGCCAAGCTATAATGTAGATTTGGCATAGAAGATTTATTAAGTAGCTTTGATTCTCATTCTTATTTCTTCTTGGAAACATTGTATTCCCAACACTTACAACATACCTCTCACAACGTCGGGAGAGCTTTCTTGTTCACCCCTAGCCTTGAGTGCATAGAAATGATTTCTTTTTGGAGCTTCAGAATTAGGACCGTTTGGTTGAGCTTGACTATTACCCTTACTTTGACTTCTCACATTAGGACAATCTTTCACCATATGGCCAACTTTGCCACAACCATATAATTTATTAGTTCCAACAAGACATTCGCCCCCATGCTTCTTACCACACTTACCACAAGTTGGTCTTTCTCTTGGTGGTTCAACGTTTCTCCCCTCTTGAGGATTAGGATTAGAACCTCTATCATTGCGATTCTCAAAGAAATTTGAAGGAACTTTTTTTGAAAACACCTTCTTAAACTTAGGCTTGTCTTGAATATCAAGCCTACTTTTAGGAGAATTATTCTCAAAAGACATTGCCTTCTTAACTTTCCTATTCCTTTTCCTTAGGCGACTTTCCTAAACCTGTTGAGCATGAACCATCAACCTAGAAAGATTCATATTGTCATGAAGCATGGATTCACGACATTCTTCTTCAAGCTCTTCGGACACGCCCGTTACATAACGACTCATCTCATCCCTAGTATTAGAAACAAAAGAAGAAGCATATTTGGACAATTTAATGAACTTCAAGTAGTATTCCTTAACACTCATACCTCCTTGACGAAGGTTGATGAACTCCTCTACCTTAGCTCTATTTGTTCCCTTGGAAAGAATCTGTCAAGAAAGGCCTTCTTGAAGCTCTCCCAAGTAACGGGACCATCTCCTAAAGCCCTACTATTATTCCAGATATTGTACCATGTCTGAGCCACATCCTTGAGTTGATAAGAAAAAAGTTTAGCCTTCTAAGTAGTACTCACCTCCATAGCAAACAAAATCTTATATACCTCATCTAGGAAATCTTGGGGGTCCTCATAAACTTTTGATCCAAAGTACATGGGAGGATTCATCCTCATAAAGTCTCTCAAACGGATTGCCATAGTACTAACATTCTGGTTTTCTCGCGGTGCTACCTCTCTGTTAGCTTGAGCCTTGATGGCTTGAGCTTGGGTGGTGATGGCTTGGGCCATTTGGAACAGGGCTGCCCTAACCTTACCATCCGTCATAATTGCAGGATTCACCGGAACTTCATCATTTGCAGTAGCTTGCACTTCAGGAGAATTTCGGTCACCTTGCAGATTAGCTCCCGCATTCGCAATCTCTTCCCCTACTCTTCTAGCGGCTGTCCTTCTTGTGTTCATCTCCTATATACACAAGAAAGGGATTAGATGCTAACAGACACATAGTGTCAACGCTCTAGAGGCACGACATAAGAGTATCAAGAAAAGAGAAGTTTCCTAATCATCACATAGCCTCTCGTCCACGATTGTGGCGCGCTTCAAAACCATGAACAAGATGCTAGGTAATGTTGTTTAGTGATACATTGACCCTAAGGATATTTAACCTCATGCTCTGATACTAAGTTTAAGATTCCAATATTTAACCTCATGCTCTGATACCAAGTTTAAGATTCCATATGTAACCTCATGCTCTTATACCAAGTTTGTCACACCCGAACTTCATACCTCGGATGAGACCGGCGTCATTAACCTCTCAGAGGTCGCAGACAAGCTTCTTAGCATTCGTCATAACATGTGATCATTAAAAATTGCAGAAAAATTAAAAACTTTTAATATACTAATGAAGTATACTTAGACTTCATACATAAGATTCATAAAGACATACTATATTCTAAAACTTGTCTCACATATACAAAACCATCTAAGAGTGCAAATTCCGACTTAGCCAATAATAGTGAATATGCCATATAGGCCTTAATATAAAAGAATCCAAACAAACATAACGGAATAATGTATTCTAAAAACTACTAAATCTTCATAAGACTTGAAATTGAAATGGTAACATCCCGAACTGGAGGACCTACCATGACTTGGAGAAAGAGTTCCAAGCTTCTTCAAATCGACCTACTTAACTTCAATGGCCGGAACCTACATAGTAGTAAAATAAAGTAATGGGTTAGTACGCCACATGTACTAAGTATGGGTATATGCATATAACAGATAGGCACAGGCATGAAAAAGGATCATTTATCAACTCTTTAGAAAACATGCTAAGTCATATGAAAGTAAGTCTTCAATGCACATACCATATAACATATACAAGTTAAACATTCCATCACTTAAAGCATGATCATAATCGAAGGCATATTCTCATGTAGTCACGTTAAAATTAATATTCAATAAACCATATAAAAATAACATGCAAAACGTTTACCAATGACCTTATCCCAACCTACAAGTTCAATGGTCATGTGAAGCCCCATAACCCCACATGACCGAGTAGATAAGATAGGAGACCAAAAGTGTCACGACTGGAATCTAGACCCCAGACGAGACCGGCGTCATTGACCTCTCAGAGGTCGCAGACAAGCCTACTTACGTCATTCTTTACTTTACATAGGTTAATTTTAGCGGAAAATTTGAAACTTTTTGTTTCCTAACATACTTCTAAAAACATTCTCATTAATACGTAATTGTTCACCATCAACCATCTAACATTAAGAGATAAGCAACTGAAAGAAATAGTTCAATTCTTATTAAGCGTATAATTGCCAAAATGGCACCAATACATAGTCTGAATAAAAACAGGAAAGAAACGCTAGTGGAACATGCTCCAGTATCTCAACTCTAAAACTAAGCTAGAATATAAAGCAGTAGTATCCTCGAAAGCATGAGGACCTACCAACTCCGGATGAATGTTGGACGTCTGGATAACTGCAACGATGATACTGTAGCTCTATCGTCCACCTGTGCCTGCACCTAAAATAGTAGAGTTTGTATAGGGTTAGTACACACTTGTACTAAGTATGGGTATATGCAAGGACACACCAAGGACATGCATGAGAAAGAATAGCTCTTTCCTAACAACATGATTTTTGGAAGTCAAGTCAGTGGACTTGCCAAATTGAGATTAGGAAAGTTTCCAAATTTGGATTAGGAAAGTAAATGAGCTTTCCAAATTTGGAATAGGAAAGTGATGCCATGAGAATAACATATATCATCATACTTTTCACATTTGCACACAACACATAACATTTACACATAGCACATATCATATAGCATACAGTACATTTTGCATGTGGCACATAACTTCTTTCATATCATTCATTCATATGCCATGAGACCTTGGAATCATGGACTTGACATTAAGACATCCCAGAAATGAGGGCTCAACAGATGGGACCTCAACTAGGGAATCTTCATTAGCAAACATTGGGTCTGCTTCATTCATTCATACGTACTTCATTTCATTTCATTCATTAGCCAGTGTAACCACCAGCTATACCTAGGATGTAGTTTAAGACTTTCATTAGGTTCGTTGTGCAATGACCAACAATGACCTAATGTCATTACTTGAATCTAACTCACCTTTGATAATCCTATCCTAAAACCTTTGGTATCATTCATTTTATTATGTGCATCATTTGAGGCTGGCCTCATTCATTCATTGGGAACTTTAACCTTAACCGAGTGTCTCCCCCACACCGAAAAGAGGTAGAATCACCGGCCAAGGTGACCTAAAAACATGCTAGCGTACATGGGAATTTAACCCCGACAGATCCCTATATTGGCAGTATAGGTTCGAAGACTAGCAGATATAAGGAGACCCATACCCGGCATGCCTGACAGTCTCATCTCATGAGAGTTACGTGAACCGCCGTCCTTCCCAAAAGAAGGCATCACCGCTCATAGCTAGCCTATCGGTGCTCAGTATAAAGTTACATTTCATTCATCTCATACGTCATGGAAGCTGGCTTCTAGTATGAGGACATCATAGTTCATTAGATGATTTCTCATCTAATCATTAGTATTAAGTGTGTTAAGCTCAATACCTTCATTAGAGTGTTCATAGAGACTGGTATCTTCATTATCTCACACTCTCATAGGTGAGTACGTATTGGTAACATTTACATAGGCTCATTTGAGATTGCTCTCATCATTTAAATTAGCCTCATATCATGTTGTCACTACATTCATTATCATTAGCACCTTTGCTTTTCATAGTTACTCACCTCTTATTAAGTGAATGTTCATTTCATCATATGCCAATGCACTTGGCTATTTAGTGTATCTTACACTCATACTTAACCCTTCCAGGGTTCATCATTTCATTACATACCTCTTAGGTTCACTTACTTTTGAACGTATGTTAGACTTATGTGTCTATACATACAAGCCATGAGGCTTCATTCATATTTCGTCTAAGTGATTCATATCTTTCTAAGATTATGTGATACAAGACTTATGCATCTTGTATGTATGTCAAGATCTTGATTTCGATCTAAGTATGTGGCATTATTCTTGGATATTTTGTTCACGCATGACTTATGTATCAATACGGAAGTTTGGGCAAGGAAACCCAAGTTTGAATTACTTGGACATCATTTACATTTTTCGTTGATTTTATTTTTAATATTCATGACATTAGAACTCTAGATTAAATCCCAACATTAATATCGTATCATTAATTTTCTACCTAGTTTTCCTCTTAAATTGGCCGAAGGGTTGTGGGTTCGAACCCGCACAACCCCTTTTTCTTTTTCATTAACATCACATTGCCCCCTTTCGCCCAAACCAAGAGGTTGTGGGATCAAACCCCCACAACCTCTTTTATTTATTCTTCATTTTCGCTGGGCATTGGGAGGTTGTGGGTTCGAACCCCCACAGCCTCCTTAATTTTTCTTTTAATTTCGCTAGAGGCTGTGAGGTGGTGGGTTCGAACCACCACAGCCTCCTTTCCTTTATTTTTATTTTAAGTCTATTAAGTTAGGCGTTTTGGCAGTGAGGTTGTGGGATCGAGCCCCCACAACCTCACTTTGTTTATCTTATTTAATTTCACCATTCTCCTTTCCAACATTGAGGTCGTGGGTTCGATTCCCACGCCTCACTTTTTCTTTTCTTTATTTTTCTCTTCTTTCACTCGCTGCCTGGAGGTCGTGGGTTCGATTCCCACGCCTCCCATTTATTTATTTAAATTATCATTCTCTCCTTTCCCAACCAGCAGACCCCTGTTCGAATCCCCCCAACCCAATTTCATTACTTCTTGTGAGGTTAAGGTTCCACACGGGTGAGGTCACAGGTTCGAATCCTGGTGGCCTCACCCCTTTAAATTAATTTAATTTTTCCAGATTTCTTCATTAAACTTTAGCCTAAACTAAAATTGTATTTTTGGCTGGAACTTCACCATCTTATTAACTTGTTTTCATCAATATTTTCACTTGAAAACTTAAGACAATCATGGATCGTTTGATACTTTTTGGGGGAGTATTTCATGGATTCGTTAGCCAAAATGTTGACACTCAAATCAGCTCCATCTCCATTTTAATGAATATCACGATTACATAGATTTATACACGTAAAATGACAACCAAAACAATATCAAACTTGAAGCCATAAATCGACACCTCATTTACAGTGAGTTTACAGTAACATTTTGCACATACACACACTTGCACAAACGTTCGAATACATGGTTGTCTTTCCTACGATTTCAAGTATACAATCAAAATCATGTTCATCACGAAATCATAACATACCTAAATCTACCAGCAATCATACCCAACCTACGATTCATTGGGAGCTAGTGACAGGGACATGCAACGGGGAAACAACCCTAGTTTTTGAACTGAATAACTGAACCTTAAGGGGTCTCTTGGGAAAGGGACCAAGAGAGAAGAAACCCATACCTTTTTGACGTTAAATCCACACACGACCTGCTGTCCAGAACCCTCTCCAATCACGTCCAACCACCGAAAGTTTCACCAATTCTCGACGGAACACCCCTCCCTTTGCCTAACGTTTTTGGTTATCTTGATTTCTTAAAATATTTGTGTTTGTTCTTCAAGTGTAAAGAAACCTTGATATAATTTCTGATATTTTAGTTATTTAAGCAGAGATCAACATGAGAGAGATAGTGAAACGTGAGAGAGAGAGATCGTGAGAGAGTGGCTTAAAATTAGGAGTTTTACTTTGGGAATTAGTCAAACTAGGACTCCTTGTTAAACCTTTAAATAAAAATCTGATTTTTCTTTTTCTTAAATCAGCTAATAATTATTAATTAATTAAATTAATTTATCCATTTAAATAAAAACAAGTTAAATCATTGCTTCCACCTAGGTTTGAACCCGGGTGGGCAAGACTTCACTCTTAGAGCTCACATTCGGCCCTCTCTCTCAAAATTGCCCTTCCATTTTATTAAATAATTAAATATTTATATATTTAGGGTAATTACGATATTACCCTTAGCCTGGTAAAAGACCATTTTACCCCTAGACCCTCAAAACTTAAAATTTCTTCTTTTTAAGTCCGGTAAAGACTCCTTCGATTAAATCTTCATTTTCGAGTGCCTTACTTGGTTGGTTCCAACCTTTCCAAGCTCAACTAACTCCCCAAGTTAGTTGGCTTGGTCGTAGTAAGGGTTCTGAGGTCTGGTTCTACGCGTATCAGTCTGTGTGAACCTTGGTCTAATCGCAAGCATTCTTGACAACCTAAGTCTTGATCCTATTCATTTTTAGGGTTGTTACATTATCCCCCCCTTAGGAACATTCGTCCCCGAATGACACTACTACTTCACGTTGTAATGCCAGTCAGATCATAATAAAATCACTATACACAGTCAGTCAATAGCAACAAAATACGGGGCGATAAGGAAACATAGGTTTAAGAGTATAAAGTCTAACCTCAAGAGCTGAACAGGTGACGGTAGCGGGCCCTCATGTCGGCCTCAGCTTCCCACGTAGCACCCTCAACAAGATGATTTCTCCACAATACCTTCACTGTGGCAATCTCCTTGTTCCTCAGCCGCTTGACCTGTCTGTCTAAGATCTCAACAGGTACCTCCTCATAAGACAAGTCTTCACCAACCCCCAAACCTTCAACAGGTAAGATTGATGCTGGATCACCTACGCACTTCTTCAACATAGAGGCATGAAAGACTGGATGAACAGAAGCTAGTTCTGTAGGCAATGCTAACTCATAGGCCACCTCGCCCACACGCTGTAGGATCTCATATGGCCCAACATACCTCGGACTCAGCTTCCCTTTTCTACCAAATCTCATCACCCCTTTCATAGGCGATTTTTTCAAGTAAACCTGGTCACCAACATCAAACTCTAAGGGCCGCTTTCTGTTATCAGCATATGACTTCTGCCGACTGTAAGCAGTAGTCAACTCGTCCCTAATCATTCTGACCTTCTCTAAGGCCTCATGAATGATCTCCTGACCCAAAATGGATGACTCTCCAACCTCGAACCACCCAACTGGAGATCTACACCTCCTACCATACAGTGCCTCAAACGGTGCCATCCCAATGCTGGAGTGATAGCTATTATTATACGAGAACTCTATCAAAGGCAGAT
This sequence comes from Solanum lycopersicoides, assembly GCA_022817965.1. Taxonomy (NCBI): domain Eukaryota; kingdom Viridiplantae; phylum Streptophyta; class Magnoliopsida; order Solanales; family Solanaceae; genus Solanum; species Solanum lycopersicoides. The sequence goes on along the minus strand of CM040619.1, from coordinate 25,435,884 downwards.
GGTCATCCCAGTTACCTCTGAAGTCAATGACACACGCTCTCAACATATCCTCCAATGTTTGTATGGTGCGCTCTGCCTGCCCATCTGTCTAAGGGTGAAAGGCAGTGCTAAGCTTCACCTGCGTGCCCAAGCTCTTCTGGAAAGATCTCCAGAAATGAGAAGTAAACTGAGCTCCTCTGTCTGAAATAATAGACAAGGGAATCCCATGCCATCTCACAATCTCATCAATGTAGAGTCTCGCATAATCCTCGGCTCTGTAAGTAGACTTCACAGGGATAAAGTGGGCAGACTTAGTCAATCTGTCCACAATAATCCATATAGAGTCATGCTGCCTCCTAGTCCTCGGAAGCCCAACCACGAAGTCCATATTAATGGCCTCCCATTTCCAAGTCGGAACCTCAATAATCTGAGTCACACCACAAGGCTTAAGATGCTCTGCCTTAACCTGCTGACAATTAGGACACTTGGCCACATATTCTGCAATGTCCTTCTTCATGCCATCCCACCAATAAATCTGCTTGAGATCATGATACATCTTGGTGGAACCTGGATGTATAGAATATCTGGAACCATGGGCCTTTGCAACAATCCTGGTCCGCAAATCATCCACATCTGGCACACACAGCCTGTCCTGATACCTAAGTATGCCATCACCTCCTAAAGCGAAAGACTCATTCATCTTCATCAGCACTGAGTCCTTCAGCTCCATCAACACGGGATCTAGATGCTGACCCTGCTTGACTTCAACTACCAAGGATGATTCAGAACTAGGATGAACTGAAACATCCCCACTAGTGGAGTCAACCAAACGCACACCCAGTCTGGCCAGTCTGTGTACATCTTTTACCAGCTCCTTCTTCTCATCCTCAACGTGAGTTGTACTTCCCATGCTCATCCTGCTCAAAGCATCATCTACAACATTAGCCTTACCTGGATGGTAGTGCACATTCATGTCATAATCCTTCAACAGCTCCAACCATCTCCGCTGACGTAGATTCAACTCCCTCTGTGTGAACACGTACTGGAGACTCTTATGGTCTGTGAACACATCTACATGCACTCCATACAGATAATGCCTCCACAGCTTCAGTGCAAACACCACAGCTGCCAACTCCAGGTCATGAGTGGGATAATTCTTCTCATGAACCTTGAGCTGTCTGGATGCATAGGCTATCACCTTACCAACCTGCATAAGAACACAACCCAAACCAACCCTAGATGCATCACAATAAAAAGTGTAATTCTCACCACACTTAGGCAAAGTAAGCACCGGGGCTGAAGTGAGTCTGTCCTTGAGCTCCTGGAAACTCTTCTCACAAGTCTCCGTCCATTCAAACTTGGCTTTCTTCTTAGTCAAAGCTGTCAATGGGGCAGCAATGGAAGAAAAGCCCTCCACAAACCTGCGGTAGTAACCAGCCAATCCCAAAAATCTACGGATGTCAGTAGGAGTAAGAGGCTTTGGCCAGTTCTTCACAGCCTCAGTCTTCCTGGGATCCACCTCCACGCCCTGATCGGACACAACATGACCCAGGAAGGTCACTGATCTCAGCCAGAATTCACATTTGCTGAATTTGGCATACAACTGATGTTGTCTAAGTACCTGCAAGGTTAGTCTCAAATGTTGTTCATGCTCTTCCTTGGTCTTAGAGTAGATGAGAATGTCATCAATGAATACTATGACGAAAGAGTCAAGGTATTCACGGAAGACCCTGTTCATGAGATCCATAAATGCAGCAGGTGCATTCGTGAGACCAAATGACATGACTAAGAACTCATAGTGACCATAGCGGGTACGAAAGGCTGTCTTTGGATATCTCCATCCCTAACCCTAAGCTGATGATACCCTGAACGAAGATCAATCTTAGAGAAGAAACTAGACCCTTGGAGTTGATCGAACAAATCATCTATTCTGGGAGTGGATACTTATTCTTTATAGTGACTTTGTTGAAGCTGCCGATAATCGATACACATTCTAAGGGTTCCATCTTTCTTCTTTACAAACAACACTGGAGCGCCCCAAGGGGATATGCTCGGCTGAATGAAACTTGTCAGTGAGATCTTTTAACTGCAGCTTCAACTCTTTGAGTTCAGCTGGAGCCATTCTGTAAGGAGGAATTGAGATTGGTTTAGTATCGGGTTCTAAATCGATACCAAAGTCAATCTCTCGAAGGGGAGGGACTCCAGGCAAATCATCAGGAAACACATCTAAGAACTCATTCACTACAGGTACTGAGTCTATGGAAGGAATGTCATGATCTAATCATTAACACTCACAAGATGACACAATAACCCCTTGGACATCATTTTATTGGCCTTAAGGTTAGAAATCAAGGGGTTAGGACGACTCGAATTGTACCCCTCCAGACTAACTCTTCTTCATTAGGAAAGAAATCTCACCACTCTACTACGACAGTCCAAGCAAGCATAACAACTGTGAAGCCAATCCATGCCAAGAATAACATCAAAATCATGCATGGGTAACTCAACCAAGTTTGCACACATAGTTTTTCCACTAACTATTGGGCAATCCTTGTATACTCTATCAGTTCTTACATTCTCTCCTAAAGGTGTACTAACCACTATAGGATCATGCAGAACTTCAGGCAATATCTCAAAAGTAAGAGCAAGCAGAGGAGTTACAAAGGAAAGTGTAGACCCTGGATCAAGTAAAGCATAAACAGAAGTTGAGAACACTTGCAGCATACCTGTGACCACATCAGCGGACTTCTCCTGCTCCTCTCTGCCTTTCAGGGCATAGAACCTGTTCCTCTTAGGAGGCTCGGCTGCTGCTGCACCCTGTGGATTAGGCCTAGGCTGAGTATTACCTCCAGCCTGACCTCTGTTCTGTGGACAGTCTCTGACCATGTGTCCACTCTTACCACAACCGAAGCAGGCATTAGTGCCCTGTCTGCACTCTCCACTGTGAGCTCGGCCACACTTAGCACAATTCTTCTTAGGACGCTGCATCTCACCTCCATTGCCCTTCTTGGGCTCAGGTCTGCCTCCTCTAGGTGTAGCACTCCTCTGAGGATTAGAATTCCCAGAACTCTGTTGCCCCTTTTTGAACCTTGGCTGCTCACGGACGCCAAAGTTGTTCCTGTGGCCTCCATGACTGGGTCCTGCCTGATCTTGAGGCCTAGGCCTCCTAGCATCACGAACACCTCTCTTTCTGCGGCTGTCCTCTACCTGCTGGACATGCACCATCAACCTGGAAAGATCCATATTATCATGGAGCATTGCAGATCGACACTCCTCCTCCAGGTCTCCATTGATTCCTGTGAGGAACCTGCTCATCTCATCCCTGCTGTTAGAAACCAGGGAAGTAGCATACCTGGATGATTTCAACAAAGTTCAGTATTATCCTCATTCTTGCTATTAAATACTAGGGAAAATAACATACCTTGACAGCTTAACAAACTTCAGGGAATACTCCCTGACTGTCATAGAGCCTTGTTTAAGGTTGATGAATTCCTCAACCTTGGCCTCCCTCATCTCCCTGGGAAAGAATCTCTCCAGAAATGCTGTCTTGAACAGCTCCCATGTGACTGGCACTCCACCTAAGACACGGCTATCTTGCCACATCTTGCACCAAGTCTGTGCAACATCCTTGAGCTGATAGGAAGCCAGCTCAGCCTTCTCAATATCAGTGGCCCCCATAGCCACCAGGATCTTATGAATCATCCACAAACTCCTGGGGATCCTCTGATGTCCTAGACCCTGTGAAAATAGGAGGATTCATCCTCGTGAAATCCCTCAGCCTGTCAGCCATGCTACGAACCGGTGGGTTCTCCCTCTGAACATCCTGCCGGTTGACCTGGGCAGTCATAGCCTGGGCCTGCATAGTAATGGCCTGTGCCATCTGGGCCAGAGATGCCCTCACCTCAGCATCAGTCAACCCAGCTGGATTAACTGGCACAGCCACTCCTTCAGCTGGAGCCTGGGGTGGAATCGGTTACCCCCAGCAGCTGCTCCTCCTCTCCTCTGACCATTAGCTCTCCTAGTGTTCATTCTCTGAAACAACAAGGATTGATGTTAGAACGCTCATAACACCAAGAATCAGACATTAGAAAAGCACGATAAGATCAGAAGAAGGGAAATTTTCCTACGCATCATGCAGTCTCTAATTCAGGATAGTGGTGCACTTCACTACCATGACTTAGAAACTACTCAATGTGGTTGATGTGAACTTATTATTCAATTTAACCTAGTGCTCTGATACCAACTTTGTCACGACTGGAATCTAGACCCAGACGAGACCGGCGTCGTTGACCTCTCAGAGGTCGCAGACAAGCCTACTTACGTCATTCTTACTTTACATAGGTTAATTTTAGCGGAAAATTTGAAACTTTTTGTTTCTAACATACTTATAAACATTCTCATAATACGTAATTGTTCACCATCAACCATCTAACATTAAGAGATAACAACTGAAAGAATAGTTCAATTCTTATAAGCGTATAATTGCCAAAATGGCACCAATACATAGTCTGAATAAAAACAGGAAAGAAACGCTAGTGGAACATGCTCCACTAGCTCAACTCTAAAACTAAGCTAGAATATAAAACAGTAGCATCCTCGAAAGCATGAGGACCTACCAAACCGGATGAATGCTGGACGTCCGGATAACTGCAACGATGATCCTGTAGCTCTATCGTCCACCTTGCCTGCACCTAAAATAGTAGAGTTTGTATAGGGTTAGTACACACTTGTACTAAGTATGGGTATATGCAAGCACACACCAAGGACATGCATGAGAAAGAATAGCTCTTTCCTAACAACATGATTTTTGGAAGTCAAGTCAGTGGACTTGCCAAATTGAGATTAGGAAAGTTTCCAAATTTGGATTAGGAAAGTA
>CM040619.1:25402688-25430029 GCA_022817965.1 Solanum lycopersicoides | reverse complement strand
GGCTTGACCAATAATAAGATAAATGACCCTTCCCGGGTAATGTATCGTCTTGATCGACAATAAAATAAATGACCCCTCCGGGTAATGTATAATATCATATCTGATATTATGATGCAAATGACGTCCTTTACGGAAATCGTAAAACTCTTCCTCGCTTGATTCACCTTCGAATCTAGCTGGACGTTCTTTATAGACTTCATGTTGTTGGAAATTGACTGAATAAACAAATCATATTTCCAAGTTCCTGGTATAAGCAATAAAATAATTCTTGCGTCTACAGGAACATCGTTAATTTGGGAGAGATTTCTCCTCCCTCAACTCCTCCATATTCATCGATCAGAGGAATTTGCTGATTTCTGAGAAATATTATAAGCCTGCATCCACAGAATAATTGTTAGTTTTAAAACGAACTGATCTGTGTCGATTTCTTCATTTGCCTGCTCCTTGTTATGCTATCTCCGGTTGATCTTCCTGATCTCCCAAACTCTTGATAGATAAGATAAAATATTTTACGCCAAAATAAATGAAACATAAAAGAAAAAATTTTAAGAAAATAAATTTTCGAAAAGTAATTTTGAAAAAGGTCACTGCCAAGTGTCATGTCACGTCAGGCTTAGCGAACTTCTTTGAGTCTGATGCTTGGAGGTATATTTGATTATTTCAATGGGGAGTATTCAGAGTCACTCTGGACTTGTCGATAAACCCATTTGAATTTTGAGGCCATCCTCAAAATTTCTGTCCCAGTTAATTGTCTTGTTTATCTTTCAACTGTCGCCAAGCAAATCGTGGAATTTTTTAGATCCTCTCAAAAATTATGTCCCAGTTGCGAATCTTGAAACATCTCAATCTGACTTGTTGAGGAAACATCTTATTCTCGAGAATTTTTGAGTTCCTCTCAAAAATTATGTCCCAGTTTCTATTATAAAAGGAATAGAAATCTTATGGGAGATATGATCGAACCCTTGTGGCGCCTACGTATCCCGTTGAGGCAGGAATCAGGTCAAACTTAGTTTCCCCTCAAAGGTTAATAAAGATAAGAAATTTACAAAGAAACCAACCGAGGCCGACATAGGCCGCCTACGTATCTCATTCTTGAGAATTCAGGTCAGACGTAGTTCATTCTTGAGGCCAAATGGCATCACCCTATAATGATATACACCCCAAGGTGTAATGAAAGCTGTCTTTTCTGCGTCTTCTTCGTCCATCAGAATCTGATGAATACGCTGCGTAACAATCCATAAATGACTGTATTTCATGTTTAGCACAGTTATCGATCAAAATATGTATATTTGACAACAGAAAGTTATCCTTAGATATAGCTTTGTTGAGATCTCTCTAGTCGACACAAATTCTGGTCTTTCCATCCTTTTTGACGAACAGAACAACATTGGCCAACCAAGTCGGATATTGCGTCACTTCCACCAACCGAGACTCTATCTACTTGGTAATCTCCTCTTTAATCTTTAGACTCAACTCGGGCTTGAACTTCTGAACTTTTTGCTTCACCGGATCGAACCCTGGAGTAATCGGCAATTTATGAGATACAAAATCAGTACTCAACCCTTGCATGTCACTGACTTCCAGACGAATACATCAACGTATTCAGTGAGTAAGTGAATTAGATCCTTCCTCTGAGTTTCATTCAAATGAACGATGATTTTGGCCTCTTTGACACATTCTTGGTCTCCTAGATTTACAGTCTCATTTTTCTCTAAATTCGGTTTATGCTAATTTCAAAATGCAAAATTCTTCAGCAACATATTTCGGTACCTCATTTTCCTCTTCGTAATCATCCACCTCGTCGTCACCTGCCTCACCTTGTTCATTCAGCTCGTGACATGACATGACATTGGCAGGTTTAAAACTTATATTACTGAAACATAAATAGACAAAGTTAAACAAGTAGAATATAGCAGGTAAGTAAAAAACCAAATTTAAATAAAAGAGGCTTTTATTCAAAAGGGAAATAATGCAAACTTTGGCTATGGCAAAAGGACACGTTCCCTTTTCAAACATCACGAGGGAATTTTAAAATGCAAGCAATTAATAAAGATGCAAAATGGTGGGTCTCGGGCCTCTTCCGAACTACACTGATTTAAATATGCATGAAACGTTGCCTTTCTACCAAGGAGTTCGGGGAATCAGGATCGGCGTGGAGGTCAATTCTGCAGCATCTCCCCAGGCTCAGCATCACGGATACCAGCTAGCTCAACCTCTTCCTCACTAACAACATCGATCTCCTCGAAAAGGCCACAGATTCCTTCCCCAATGTCGTCTTGTTCAGCATACTCTCGGACTGAAAATGATTGATATAAATGAGGAATCGGCTTAGCCAAATCTTGATCATTCTTCTCTTCGCCTTCATATCATCATTTGTGGGATGTACCCCAAACCATATCTAGCTCTTTGACAGAGACCAGAATAGGCTCAATAATTTTGGAAATTTCTTTCCAATCCGAAAGCTGGTTCAAAATTATTGTGGCACATCACAGTAGCTATCCTTGTACACGGCAGGCTAGGAGGATGTGGGGCCAAATTCTCACCAGTGGCATTTACCAGCTTATTGTGTAGAAATCTGTACCTTGAGACACTTCATCGATAATTGGCGCCTGACTGCCGGAGTGATACCTTCACCATGAATAACCAGCTCTCGTTCTTCACACGAGTTTCATCATCTGATGAAGGGTAGAAGGCACAGCTCCAGCCATATGAATAAAAGGCTGTCACGACCGGAATCTAGACCCCAGACGAGACCGGCATCGTTGACCTCTCAGAGGTCGCAGACAAGCCTACTTACGTCATTCTTATTCATCTAGGTTAATTTTAGCGGAAAATTTGAAACTTTTTATTTCTTAACATACTTATAAAAACATTCTCATTAATACGTAATTGTTCACCATCAACCACTAACATTAAGAGATAGCAACTGAAAGAAATAGTTCAATTCTTATTAAGTGTATAATTGCCAAAATGGCACCAATACATAGTCTGAATAAAAATAGGAAAGAAATGCTAGTGGAAACATGCTCCACTAGCTCAACTCTAAAACTAAGCTAGAATATAAAACAGTAGCATCCTCGAAAGCATGAGGACCTACCAAAACCGGATGAATGCTGGACGTCCGGATAACTGCAGCGATGATCCTGTAGCTCTATCGTCCACCTGTGCCTGCACCTAAAATAGTAGAGTTTGTATAGGGTTAGTACACACTTGTACTAAGTATGGGTATATGCAAGCACACACCAAGGACATGCATGAGAAAGAATAGCTCTTTCCTAACAACGTGATTTTTGGAAGTCAAGTCAGTGGACTTGCCAAATTGAGATTAGGAAAGTTTCCAAATTTGGATTAGGAAAGTAAATGAGCTTTCCAAATTTGGATAGGAAGTGATGCCATGAGAATAACATACATCATCATACTTTTCACATTTGCACACAGCACATAACATTTACACATAGCACATATCATATAGCATACAGTACATTTTGCATGTAGCACATAACTTCTTTCATATCATTCATTCATATGCCATGAGACCTTGGAATCATGGACTTGACATTAAGACATCCCAGAAATGAGGGCTCAACAGATGGGACCTCAACTAGGGAATCTTCATTAGCAAACACAGAGTCTGCTTCATTCATTCATACGTACTTCATTTCATTTCATTCATAGGCCAGTGTAACCACCAGCTATACCTAGGATGTAGTTTAAGACTTTCATTAGGTTCGTTGTGCAATGACAAGAATGACCTAATGTCATTACTTGAATCTAACTCACCTTTGATTATCCTATCCTAACACCTTTGGTATCATTCATTTCATTATGTGCATCATTTGAGGCTGGCCTCATTCATTCATTGGGAACTTTAACTTTAACCGACATAGATCATGTGAGCATCATGAAATCCAGTGTCTCCCACACCGAAAAGAGGTGGAATCACCGGCCAAGGTGACCCAAAACATGCTAGCGTACATGGGAATTTAACCCCGCCAGATCCCTATATTGGCAGTATAGGTTCGAAGACTAGGAGATGTATGGAGACCCATACCCGGCAAGCCGGACAGTCTCATCTCATGAGAGTTACGTGAACCTTCGCCCTTCCCGAAAGAAGGCATCACCGCTCATAGCTAGTCTATCGGTGCTCAGTATAAAGTTCCATTTCATTCAACTCATACGTCATGGAAGCTGACTTCTAGTATGAGGACATCATAGCTCATTAGATGATTTCTCATCTCATCGTTAGTATTAAGGGTGTTAATCCCAATACTTTCATTAGAGTGTTCATAGAGACTGGTCTCTTCATTATCTTACACTCTCATAGGTGAGTACGTTTTGATACATTTACTTAGGCTCATTTGAGATTGCTCTCATCATTAGCATTAGCCTCACATCATGGTGTCACCACATTCATTATCATTAGCACACTTACTTTCATATTTACTCACCTCATTTTACGTGGATGTTCATTTCATCATATGCCAATATACTTGGCCATTGGTGTGTTTCATACCCTTAGTTAACCCTTCTAGGGTTTATCATTTCATTGTTCATTTCATCATCCAGTACATATATCTTAGGTTCACTTATTTTTAAACGTATGTTAGACTTATGAGTCTATACACACAAGCCATGAGGCTTCATTCATAATTCGTTAAGTGATTCATACATTCCTAAGATTATGTAGTACAAGACTTATGTATCTTGTATATATGCCAAGATCTTGATTTCGATCTAAATAGGTGGCATTATTCTTGGATATTTTGTTCACGTATGACTTATGTATCAAACGGAAGTTTGGGCAAGGAACCCAAGTCTTGAATCAATTGGATATCATTTATATTTTTCATTGATTTTATTTCTAATATTCATAACATTATGACTCTAAATTAAATCTCAATATTAATATCGAATGATTAATTTTCTATTTAATATTACTCCTAAGTTGGCCGAAGGGTTGTGGGTTCGAACCCCCACAACCCCTTTTTATTTTTATTAACATCATCTTGTCCATTCTCGCCTAAACCAAGAGGTTGTGGGATCAAACCCCCACAGCCTCTTTTATTTTTGTCATTTAATTCGCAGAAACAGGGAGGTTGTGGGTTCGAACCCCCACTCCTTATTTTAATTCAATTTCGCTAGGGCTGTGAGTGGTGGGTTCGAACCCCCACAACCTCCTATATTTTATTTAATTTTGCTAGGCTAAGGGTGTTTGGCAGTGAGGTCGTGGGATCGAACCCCCACAGCCTCACTTGCTTTATTAATCATTTTCGCCCCTCTCATTTCCAGCCTTGAGGTCGTGGGATCGATTCCCACGCCTCACACTTTTTTTCTTTTTTTTCCTCTTCTTTCCTTCCCCAGCATTGCGTGTTCGATTCCCCCAACCCCATTTTCCCTTTTATTTTCTCACGACAACAGCAGCTAAGGGGTTCGATTCCCCTTAGCCCCTTTTCATTTTTTTTAAATTTTTCAGCCCCTTGGTCATGTGAGGTCTTGGGTTCAATTCCCATTGACCTCACCTATTTTATTTCCTTTTAAAAACTCAGATTTAATCCTCATTGTAGAGTACACAATCTGGAATTTTTTCATAATTCTCACCTTCCTCAAATCAACTTTTCATGCTAGTTTCTTAGGGCATTTCACCAACTACTTAGTATGTAAGTTAGGCGTGGTTTATGGATTATATTTAGCACAACGTTTACACTCAAAACTTGCCATTTCACACATCATATGAACAGCATATTATGCACAAGTTTAGCACAAAACACAAGCAATAACATGCCTCTTTACCTCTCCAAAACAGTGCTAAACATCACTGCCCAACGTGTACTCACACACAAAATTTTTTTTCGATTACACCTTAGTCATCATTTTCGTAATCTCATGCACATACATATTTACATTGAACAATAAAACATCATACATGCCTAAATCTACCAGCACAAAATACCCAACCTACGAAGTCATTTGGGAGCTAGGGACAAGGACATGCAATGGGGAACAACTTAGTTTCGGATTGAATATCTTGCATAGTGAGGGGTCTCTTGGGAAAGGACCAAGAGAGAAGAAAACCCATACCTTATTTTGACGTTCAAACCTTGAACTTGCTGCCCAAACCCTCTCCAAAATTTCGTCTAAGTCCAAAAGCTTCAACACTAACTCGACGGAAAAACTCCTCTCTTTGCCTAACGTTTTTGGTTATGTTTTGAATAAGTTTTTAACGTGAAAGTTCTTCAAGTGTGAAGAACTTTTAGTTGCTGATCAGATCTTGTGTTTTTGGCAGAGAAAACGTGAAACAGAAGAGAGATATTGACGTGAGAGAAAGAGAGAGTTAAACGTGCAAGGTGGTTTAGGCTTAAGTAAGGACTTAGTCAACTAGGACTCTTTCAAACCTTTAAATAAAAATCTGATTTTTATTTTTCTTAAATCAGCTAATAAATATTATTAATTAAATAAATTTATCAATTTAAATAAAAACAATTTAAATCATTGCTTCCACCTAGGTTCGAACCCGGGTGGAGCAAGACTTCACTCTTAGAGCTCAAATTCGGCTCTCTCTCTCAAAATTGCCCTTCCATTTTATTAAATAATTAATTATTTATATATTTAGGGTAATTACGATATTACCCTTAGCCTGGAAAAAGACCATTTTACCCCTAGACCCTCAAAACTTAAAATTTCTTTTTTTAAGTCCGGTAAAGACTCCTTCGATTAAATCTTCATTTTCGAGAGCCTTACTTGGTTGGTTCCAACCTTTCCAAGCTCAACTAACTCCCAAGTTAGTTGGCTTGGTCGTAGTAAGGGTTCTGAGGTCTGGTTCTACGCGTATCAGTCTGTGTGAACCTTGGTCTAATCGCAAGCATTTACATTATCCCCCCCCTTAGGAACATTCGTCCCCGAATGACACTACTACTTCACGTTGTAATGCCAGTCAGATCATAATAAAATCACTATACACAGTCAATCAATAGCAACAAAATACGGGGCGATAAGGAAACATAGGTTTAAGAGTATAAAGTCTAACCTCAAGAGCTGAACAGGTGAGGGTAGCGGGCCCTCATGTCGGCCTCATCTTCCCACGTAGCACCCTCAACAAGATGATTTCTCCACAATACCTTCACTGTGGCAATCTCCTTGTTCCTCAGCCGCTTGACCTGTCTGTCTAAGATCTCAACAGGTACCTCCTCATAAGACAAGTCTTCACCAACCCCCAAACCTTCAACAGGTAAGATTGATGCTGGATCACCTAGGCACTTCTTCAACATAGAGACATGAAAGACTGGATGAACAGAAGCTAGTTCTGTAGGCAATGCTAACTCATAGGCCACCTCGCCACACGCTGTAGGATCTCATATGGCCCAACATACCTCGGACTCAGCTTCCCTTTTCTACCAAATCTCATCACCCCTTTCATAGGCGATATTTTCAAGTAAACCTGGTCACCAACATCAAACTCTAAGGGCCGCTTTCTGTTATCAGCATATGACTTCTGCCGACTGTAAGCAGTAGTCAACCTGTCCCTAATCATTCTGACCTTCTCTAAGGCCTCATGAATGATCTCCGGACCCAAAATGGATGACTCTCCAACCTCGAACCACCCAACTGGAGATCTACACCTCCTACCATACAGTGCCTCAAACGGTGCCATCCCAATGCTGGAGTGATAGCTATTATTATACGAGAACTCTATCAAAGGCAGATGGTCATCCCAGTTACCTCTGAAGTCAATCACACACGCTCTCAACATATCCTCCAATGTCTGTATGGTGCGCTCTGCCTGCCCATCTGTCTGAGGGTGAAAGGCAGTGCTAAGCTTCACCTGCGTGCCCAAGCTCTTCTGGAAAGATCTCCAGAAATGAGAAGTAAACTGAGCTCCTCTGTCTGAAATAATAGACAAGGGAATCCCATGCCATCTCACAATCTCATCAATGTAGAGTCTCGCATAATCCTCGGCTCTGTAAGTAGACTTCACAGGGATAAAGTGGGCAGACTTAGTCAATCTGTCCACAATAACCCATATAGAGTCATGCTGCCTCCTAGTCCTCGGAAGCCCAACCACGAAGTCCATATTAATGGCCTCCCATTTCCAAGTCGGAACCTCAATAATCTGAGTCAGACCACCAGGCTTAAGATGCTCTGCCTTAACCTGCTGACAATTAGGACACTTGGCCACATATTCTGCAATGTCCTTCTTCATGCCATCCCACCAATAAATCTGCTTGAGATCATGATACATCTTGGTGGAACCTGGATGTATAGAATATCTGGAACCATGGGCCTCTGCAACAATCCTGGTCCGCAAATCATCCACATCTGGCACACACAGCCTGTCCTGATACCTAAGTATGCCATCACCTCCCAAAGCGAAAGACTCATTCATCTTCATCAGCACTGAGTCCTTCAGCTCCATCAACACGGGATCTAGATGCTGACCCTGCTTGACTTCAACTACCAAGGATGATTCAGAACTAGGATGAACTGAAACATCCCCACTAGTGGAGTCAACCAAACGCACACCCAGTCTGGCCAGTCTGTGTACATCTTTCACCAGCTCCTTCTTCTCATCCTCAACGTGAGTTGTACTTCCCATGCTCATCCTGCTCAAAGCATCAGCTACAACATTAGCCTTACCTGGATGGTAGTGCACATTCATGTCATAATCCTTCAACAGCTCCAACCATCTCCGCTGACGTAGATTCAACTCCCTCTGTGTGAACACGTACTGGAGACTCTTATGGTCTGTGAACACATCTACATGCACTCCATACAGATAATGCCTCCACAGCTTCAGTGCAAACACCACAGCTGCCAACTCCAGGTCATGAGTGGGATAATTCTTCTCATGAACCTTGAGCTGTCTGGATGCATAGGCTATCACCTTACCAACCTGCATAAGAACACAACCCAAACCAACCCTAGATGCATCACAATAAACAGTGTAATTCTCACCACACTTAGGCAAAGTAAGCACCGGGGCTGAAGTGAGTCTGTCCTTGAGCTCCTGGAAACTCTTCTCACAAGTCTCCGTCCATTCAAACTTGGCTTTCTTCTTAGTCAAAGCTGTCAATGGGGCAGCAATGGAAGAAAAGCCCTCCACAAACCTGCGGTAGTAACCAGCCAATCCCAAAAAGCTACGGATGTCAGTAGGAGTAAGAGGCTTTGGCCAGTTCTTCACAGCCTCAGTCTTCCTGGGATCCACCTCCACGCCCTGATCGGACACAACATGACCCAGGAAGGTCACTGATCTCAGCCAGAATTCACATTTGCTGAATTTGGCATACAACTGATGTTGTCTAAGTACCTGCAAGGTTAGTCTCAAATGTTGTTCATGCTCTTCCTTGGTCTTAGAGTAGATGAGAATGTCATCAATGAATACTATGACGAAAGAGTCAAGGTATTCACGGAAGACCCTGTTCATGAGATCCATAAATGCAGCAGGTGCATTCGTGAGACCAAATGACATGACTAAAAACTCATAGTGACCATAGCGGGTACGAAAGGCTGTCTTTGGGATATCTCCATCCCTAACCCTAAGCTGATGATACCCTGAACGAAGATCAATCTTAGAGAAGAAACTAGACCCTTGGAGTTGATCGAACAAATCATCTATTCTGGGAGTGGATACTTATTCTTTATAGTGACTTTGTTGAGCTGCCGATAATCGATACACATTCTAAGGGTTCCATCTTTCTTCTTTACAAACAACACTGGAGCGCCCCAAGGGGATATGCTCGGCTGAATGAAACCCTTGTCAGTGAGATCTTTTAACTGCAGCTTCAACTCTTTGAGTTCAGCTGGAGCCATTCTGTAAGGAGGAATTGAGATTGGTTTAGTATCGGGTTCTAAATCGATACCAAAGTCAATCTCTCGAAGGGGAGGGACTCCAGGCAAATCATCAGGAAACACATCTAAGAACTCATTCACTACAGGTACTGAGTCTATGGAAGGAATGTCATGATCTAGATCATTAACACTCACAAGATGACACAATAACCCCTTGGACATCATTTTATTGGCCTTAAGGTTAGAAATCAAGGGTTAGGACGACTCGAATTGTACCCCTCCCAGACTAACTCTTCTTCATTAGGAAAGAAATCTCACCACTCTACTACGACAGTCCAAGCAAGCATAACAACTGTGAAGCCAATCCATGCCAAGAATAACATCAAAATCATGCATGGGTAACTCAACCAAGTTTGCACACATAGTTTTTCCACTAACAACTATTGGGCAATCCTTGTATACTCTATCAGTTCTTACATTTTCTCCTAAAGGTGTACTAACCACTATAGGATCATGCAGAACTTCAGGCAATATCTCAAAAGTAAGAGCAAGCAGAGGAGTTACAAAGGAAAGTGTAGACCCTGGATCAAGTAAAGCATAAACAGAAGTTGAGAACACTTGCAGCATACCTGTGACCACATCAGCGGACTTCTCCTGCTCCTCTCTGCCTTTCAGGGCATAGAACATGTTCCTCTTAGGAGGCTCGGCTGCTGCTGCACCCTGTGGATTAGGACTAGGATGAGTATTACCTCCAGCCTGACCTCTGTTCTGTGGACAGTCTCTGACCATGTGTCCACTCTTACCACAACCGAAGCAGGCATTAGTGCCCTGTCTGCACTCTCCACTGTGAGCTCGGCCACACTTAGCACAGTTCTTCTTAGGACGCTGCATCTCACCTCCATTGCCCTTCTTGGGCTCAGGTCTGCCTCCTCTAGGTGTAGCACTCCTCTGAGGATTAGAATTCCCAGAACTCTGTTGCCCCTTTTTGAACCTTGGCTGCTCACGGACGCCAAAGTTGTTCCTGTGGCCTCCATGACTGGGTCCTGCCTGATCTTGAGGCCTAGGCCTCCTAGCATCACGAACACCTCTCTTCCTGCGGCTGTCCTCTACCTGATGGACATGCACAATCAACCTGGAAAGATCCATATTATCATGGAGCATTGCAGATCGACACTCCTCCTCCAGGTCTCCATTGATTCCTGTGAGGAACCTGCTCATCTCATCCCTGCTGTTACAAACTAGGGAATTAGCATACCTAGATGATTTCAACAAAGTTCAGTATTATCCTCATTCTTGCTATTAAATACTAGGGAAAATAACATACCTTGACAGCTTAACAAACTTCAGGGAATACTCCCTGACTGTCATAGAGTCTTGTTTAAGGTTGATGAATTCCTCAACCTTGGCCTCCCTCATCTCCCTGGGAAAGAATCTCTCCAGAAATGCTTTCTTGAACAGCCCCCATGTGACCGGCACTCCACCTAAGACACGACTATCTTGCCACATCTTGCACCAAGTCTGTGCAACATCCTTGAGCTGATAGGAAGCCAACTCAGCCTTCTCAATATCAGTGGCCCCCATAGCCACCAGGATCTTATGAATCTCATCCACAAACTCCTGGGGATCCTCTAATGTCCTAGACCCTGTGAAAATAGGAGGATTCATCCTCGTGAAATCCCTTAGCCTGTCATCCATGCTACGAACCGGTGGGTTCTCCCTCTGAACATCCTGCCGGTTGACCTGGGCAGTCATAGCCTGGGCCTGCATAGTAATGGCCTGTGCCTTTTGGGCCAGAGATGCCCTCACCTCAGCATCAGTCAACCCAGCTGGTTTAACTGGCACAGCCACTCCTTCAGCTGGAGCCTGGGGTGGAATTCGGTTACCCCCAGCAGCCGCTCCTCCTCTCCTCTGACCATTAGCTCTCCTATTGTTCATTCTCTGAAAAACAACAAGGATTGATGTTAGAAACGCTCATAACACCAAGAGCTCAGACATTAGGAAAAACACGATAAGATCAGAAGAAGGGAAATTTTCCTACGCATCATGCAGTCTCTAATTCAGGATAGTGGTGCACTTCACTACCATGACTTAGAAACTAGTCAATGTGGTTGATGTGAACTTATTATTTCGTAATTTAACCTAGTGCTCTGATACCAACTTTGTCACGACTGGAATCTAGACCCCAGACGAGACCGGCGTCGTTGACCTCTCAGAGGTCGCAGACAAGCCTACTTACGTCATTCTTTACTTTACATAGGTTAATTTTAGCAGAAAATTTGAAACTTTTTGTTTCCTAACATACTTATAAAAACATTCTCATTAATACGTAATTGTTCACCATCAACCATCTAACATTAAGAGATAAGCAACTGAAAGAAATAGTTCAATTCTTATTAAGCGTATAATTGCCAAAATGGCACCAATACATAGTCTGAATAAAAACAGGAAAGAAACGCTAGTGGAACATGCTCCACTATCTCAACTCTAAGCTAAGCTAAAATATAAAGCAGTAGCATCCTCGAAAGCATGAGGACCTACCAACTCCTGATGAATGCTGGACGTCCAGATAACTGCAACGATGATACTGTAGCTCTATCGTCCACCTATGTCTGCACCTAAAATAGTAGAGTTTGTATAGGGTTAGTACACACTTGTACTAAGTATGGGTATATGCAAGCACACACCAAGGACATGCATGAGAAAGAATAGATCTTTCCTAACAACATGATTTTTGGAAGTCAAGTCAGTGGACTTGCCAAATTGAGATTAGGAAAGTTTCCAAATTTGGATTAGGAAAGTAAATGAGCTTTCCAAATTTGGAATAGGAAAGTGATGCCATGAGAATAACATACATCATCACACTTTTCACATTTGCACACAGCACATAACATTTACACATAGCACATATCATATAGCATATAATACATTTTGCATGTGGCACATAACTTCTTTCATATCATTCATTCATATGCCATAAGACCTTGGAATCATGGACTTGACATTAAGACATCCCAGAAATGAGGGCTCAACAGATGGGACCTCAACTAGGGAATCTTCATTAACAAACACAGAGTCTGCTTCATTCATTCATACGTACTTCATTTCATTTCATTCATAGGCCAGTGTAACCACCAGTTATACCTAGGATGTAGTTTAAGACTTTCATTAGGTTCGTTGTGCAATGACCAAGAATGACCTAATGTCATTACTTGAATCTAACTCACCTTTGATTATCCTATCCTAACACCTTTGGTATCATTCATTTCATTATGTGCATCATTTGAGGCTGGCCTCATTCATTCATTGGGAACTTTAACCTTAACCGACATAGATCATGTGAGCATCATGAAATCCAGTGTCTCCCCCACACCGAAAAGAGGTGGAATCACCGGCCAAGGTGACCCAAAAATATGCTAGCGTACATGGGAATTTAACCCCGCCAGATCCCTATATTGGCAGTATAGGTTCGAAGACTAGGAGATATAAGGAGACCCATACCCGGCATGTCGGACAGTCTCATCTCATGAGAGTTACGTGAACCGCCGTCCTTCCCGAAAGAAGGCATCGACGCTCATAGCTGGCCTATCGGTGCTCAGTATAAAGTTGCATTTCATTCATCTCATACGTCATGGAAGCTGACTTCTAGTATGAGGACATCATAGCTCATTAGATGATTTCTCATCTCATCATTAGTATTAAGTGTGTTAAGCTCAATACCTTCATTAGAGTGTTCATAGAGACTGGTCTCTTCATTATCTTACACTCTCATAGGTGAGTACGTATTGGTAACATTTACTTAGGCTA
Organism: Solanum lycopersicoides; assembly: GCA_022817965.1. Classification (NCBI taxonomy): domain Eukaryota; kingdom Viridiplantae; phylum Streptophyta; class Magnoliopsida; order Solanales; family Solanaceae; genus Solanum; species Solanum lycopersicoides. The sequence goes on along the minus strand of CM040619.1, from coordinate 25,416,442 downwards.
ATTTGAGATTGCTCTCATCATTTACATTAGCCTCATATCATGTTGTCACTACATTCATTATCATTAGCACCTTTGCTTTACATAGTTACTCACCTCTTATTACGTGAATGTTCATTTCATCATATGACAATGCACTTGGCTATTTAGTGTATCTTACACTCTTACTTAATCCTTTCAGGGTTCATCATTTCATTACATACCTCTTAGGTTCACTTACTTTTGAACGTATGTTAGACTTATGTGTCTATACATACAAGCCATGAGGCTTCATTCATATTTCGTCTAAGTGATTCATATCTTTCTAAGATTATGTGATACAAGACTTATGCATCTTGTATGTATGTCAAGATCTTGATTTCGATCTAAGTATGTGGCATTATTCTTGGATATTTTGTTCACGCATGACTTATGTATCAATACAGAAGTTTGGGCAAGGAAACCCAACTTTGAATCACTTGGACATCATTTACCTTTTTCGTTGATTTTATATTTAATATTCATGACATTAGAACTCTAGATTAAATCCCAACATTAATATCGTATCATTAATTTTCTACCTAGTTTTCCTCTTAAATTGGCCGAAGGGTTGTGGGTTCGAACCCCCACAACCCCTTTTTCTTTTTCATTAACATCACATTGCCCCCTTTCGCCCAAACCAAGACGTTGTGGGATAAAAACCCCACAGCCTCTTTTATTTATTCTTCATTTTCGCTGGGCATTGGGAGGTTGTGGGTTCGAACCCCCACAGCCTCCTTAATTTTTCTTTTAATTTCGCTAAAGGCTGTGAGGTGGTGGGTTCGAACCCCCACAGCCTCCTTTCCTTTATTTTTGTTTTAAGTCTATTAAGTTAGGCGTTTTGGCATTGAGGTTGTGGGATCGAGCCCCCACAACCTCACTTTGTTTTTCTTATTTAATTTCACCATTCTCCTTTCCAACATTGAGGTCGTGGGTTCGATTCCCACGCCTCACATTTTCTTTTCTTTATTTTTCTCTTCTTTCACTCGCTGTCTGGAGGTCATGGGTTCGATTCCCACGCCTCCCATTTATTTATTTAAATTATCATTCTCTCCTTTCCCAACCAGCAGACCCCTGTTCCAATCCCCCCAACCCCATTTCATTACTTCTTGCGAGATTAAGGTTCCACACGGGTGAGGTCACAGGTTCGAATTCTGGTGGCCTCACCCCTTTAAAGTAATTTAATTTTTCCAGATTTCTTCATTAAACTTTAGCCTAAACTAAAATTGTATTTTTGGCTGGAACTTTACCATCTTATTAACTTGTTTTCATCAATATTTTCACTTGAAAACTTAAGACAATTCATGGATTGTTTGATACTTTTTGGGGGAGTATTTCATGGATTTGTTAGCCAAAATGTTGACACTCAAATCAGCTCCATCTCCATTTTAATGAACATCACGATTACATAGATTTATACACGTAAAATGACAACCAAAACAATATCAAACTTGAAGCCATAAATCGAAACCTCATTTGCAGTGAGTTTACAGTAACATTTTGCACATACACACACTTGCACAAACGTTCGAATACATGGTTGTCTTTCCTACGATTCCAAGTATACAATCAAAATCATGTTCATCACGAAATAATAACATACCTAAATCTACCAGCAATCATACCCAACCTACGATTCATTGGGAGCTAGTGACAGGGACATGCAACGGGGAAACAGCCCTAGTTTTTGAACTGAATAACTGAACCTTAAGGGGTCTCTTGGGAAAGGGACCAAGAGAGAAGAAATGCATACCTTTTTGACGTTAAATCCACACACGACCTGCTGTCCAGAACCCTCTCCAATCACGTCCAACCACCGAAAGTTTCACCAATTCTTGACGGAACACCCCTCCCTTTGCCTAACGTTTTTGGTTATCTTGATTTCTTAGAATTTTTGTGTTTGTTCTTCAAGTGTAAAGAAACCTTGATATAATTTCTGATATTTTAGTTATTTAAGCAGACAACAACGTGAGAGAGATAGTGAAACGTGAGAGACAGATATCGTGAGAGAGTGGATTAAAATTAGGAGTTTTAGTTTGGGAATTAGTCAAACTAGGACTCCTTGTTAAACCTTTAAATAAAAATCTGATTTTTCTTTTTCTTAAATCAGCTAATAATTATTAATTAATTAAATTAGTTTATCCATTTAAATAAAAACAAGTTAAATCATTGCTTCCACCTAGGTTCGAACCCGGGTGGAGCAAGACTTCACTCTTAGAGCTCACATTCGGCCCTCTCTCTCAAAATTGCCCTTCCATTTTATTAAATAATTAATTATTTATATATTTAGGGTAATTACGATATTACCCTTAGCCTGGTAAAATACCATTTTACCCCTAGACCCTCAAAACTTAAAATTTCTTCTTTTTAAGTCCGGTAAAGACTCCTTCGATTAAATCTTCATTTTCGAGAGCCTTACTTGGTTGGTTCCAACCTTTCCAAGCTCAACTAACTCCCTAAGTTAGTTGGCTTGGTCGTAGTAAGGGTTCTGAGGTCTGGTTCTACGCGTATCAGTCTTTGTGAACCTTGGTCTAATCGCAAGCATTCTTGACAACCTAAGTCTTGATCCTATTCATTTTTAGGGTTGTTACCAAAAGTGAAATTTTCTTCATATAACTTGTAACATAGTTAGTTATCATTAACATAGCAATATACCCAAATAACATATTTATCATAATAGCCAACATTCATATAAAAGTAACATCATATATCATAAACATATATCTTTCATATCATCATATTACTTATGAACAATCTTCTAAGACTTCCCTTAGAGTCAACTTGTGCAATTTCTAGGTAGTGTCCCATACCACTACCTATACTAAGCTAACTCCTCAAGTCACCCTATTCAACGTTCGTTTACTTTTCTTTCGTTTTACATGAGGGAACATAGGCATTAACCGACATAGACCATGTGAGCTAAACATGGAATCCGGTGTCTTTCACACACCGAAAAGAGGTGGTCTACCTGCCAAAGTAGAACCGAACATGACATAGCTTTCTAGGTGGATCCACTAGCTAGTATCCTATGGTGGCAGCATAGTTAAATAACTAGGAGATGTATTAGAGACCCATAGTTCCACATTACATGGTATCCTCAATCTCATGAGAATCTTTGTGAACCTACCTTTCCACTGGGGAAGGGACACTTCCCATATCTAGTTCATCAGTGCTTAGCTTAAGTCCCTTTCTTGAAATAACCTTTAATCTGTCTTTTATAAAAAAAAAACTTATCATAGGTCATAAGAGATTATCACCTTGTATAATATGATCATGAGCTCTTTTAGAGTAGATTAGAATTGTCCTTTCATCGTAACCTTTCTTTTTGTGAGAATTACATGGCATAATCATGTTGTGTAAAGCATACAAGAGAGTATCATAACTTGATTTTCACATTCTTATCATAATCTCACAATTTAAATGTTCATAGCCACCATATTCACATAGCAACATCATACATACTTTCATAAAATAGCATCATGACTTATAGGCTAGCATAAGCATCTTTGAGTAATCACAATTTTAGAAGACTTACCTCTTGCTTCCAAGAACCTTATTCATCATGCAATATTCATAATCATACATAGTGAAATACTCAATGACATAATCAAGAACAACTCATAAAATCATATACAAGATCAATGCATAGCATAGGAGAAGGTAAACGGGTTATTAAAGGGTTCATTCAAACCTTAAATTCTAACCCTAAAGTTTTCACGTTATCAAACACTACAAACAACCCATTCGAAACCATCACATAGAGAAACATCATGTATCACACGTTATTCAAACATTATCAATCATTTATTCAATAATTCATGCAAAATTAGATATAGAAAACATTTACTTTTCATTGAAAAACATAAATCTAGGGTTAGGAAGAAAATCGGTTTTGTAGAGTAAAAACCCTAGTATTCGAAGTTCTTGAAAACTTATCTTGAAAGGACCTCTTGGGGAAAGGAATACCAAGAGTGAAAACTCATACCTTATAGATGAAGAATCCATGAAATCTTGGTTGGAAACTTTGAAACCTTCGTCCTCTTCCTTAAGATTTTCTAGTTCTTCAGTGGAGTTTGGAAAAGAGAGCGTTCTTGAGAGATTAAGAGAATTTCGTTTGATTCTTATTTGGAACGTGTAATTGTTGGATAAAACTGACCTAATATCAATATATAGACGTCCCAAGTATTACCCTAAAGACCTTCCACTTAAATCACTAAAACGCCCCTCCTAAATTGACTACAACTAGGAGAACATTTGACTAAGGGTTTTGGGTTTGACTAGGAATTAAATTAATTAATTAAGTTGCTAATTTAATTAATTAAGGGACCTAGGTTAATTAATAAAGTGCCCCTAAGTCGTTAGGACCATAACCAAACCCTTTGGACCATCCTAGGTTAGGTACTAGGATGTTTCTTGAGTTAGTTATTCGGTTAGTCTACCCGGTTAGGTCTTATGTTTTTTGGTACACTAGTTAGTTAATTTTAGTTAGTCATAGGTTAGTTAGTTAGTTAGGGACGTTAGTTAGGACCTAGAATTAGTTAGGAGTTTCGGCCCCACTTGGCTTTGTCCGACACGCCTATCCCCTAACCGCCCTAACCGAATTCGGTTGGGCTTGTCTCTCGGCCGTTGGTATGACATGTGCTTGCACATGTGTTGCGTGCACTTTCCTAACCGTGCACTTCTTGAAAGTTCACTTCTTGTCCAAGGATCCTCACTAAGTCCATGGGCACTGCTTAATCTACATGGTCATTTTAAATGGTCATATGTTATGGTACCTAGGCTTGACACTTGGATGCCTCGTACTAATGTGAGTAAGCGATGAGGCTAAGAATTGAAGAGATTATTTTAACTTAGGGTATTCATTGTAGGTACAATTCCTAAACAAGCTTGGATTGGAGTGTATGTCAAGATACTTGTTAAAACATAAAATTTGGCTAACACCCTTAAGCCAATATTCTCTAACATGCCCAATATTACTCAATATTGGGCATTGGAATGCCTATGTATCTCAATACGTATTCTTAAAACCTTAGGCTCTTCACTAGACAAGTACATTTTCTGGAAACATCATTTTAAGCATTATTAAATAGATTAAGCTCTAGTCTATGTCATGGAATTTCCGGAGCGTTACAACGGCCCTTTACATTGAATGAAAATACATAATAAGTCTTAATAGTAGAAACTAATGAAATAGAACTATGCCCTCGAATATATGAGGACATACTTAGTCTTGAGAGATTCGATACCCAAGATTTCCTTCTTGTCCTCAACTAGCCTCCAACCTAAACTTATAAAGTATAGAAAAGTATGATGTTAGTATAAATAATAAATTAAGTATGGCATATGCAAAAACATGTAAAAGGGGACGTTTTAGTAGAAATAAGATTTCATGTCAATTAAGTAAAACTTTCACGACTATAGAAGTGAAATAACACATAAATCATCATTTAGCATATATAAATGGATTTTCAAGAATATAACACCAAGTGTCACTTTACAGTGAACTCAAAAGGAATTACAGTGAACTCTCTAAATTTCACAGTGAACTCATTTCCCTAACCAATGTTATCCTAAGACTCACAACGGTAGGCATGACGGAATCACCCATACAATTCCTTCCATAATCACCTAAGTGATCCTCAAGACTACCCATTATAGGCTTACCTCGTACGAGTAACAAGTCCACCGTAATACTCCAAAAGTCTAAGACGTGTTCTAGAGCCTAACATTGGTGTCAAAAGGTTTAGACACTGTTTTAAAGTCAATTTTAATGTATACAAGTTATTTAGGAATTTAAGGAATCAAAATAGTAAAGGAACGTCCATGACGTCCGGAAACTAATTCAATGAGGTGCTAGTGTGCCTTAGCCTATTTGACTAAGTTTTAGGAGTCAAAAATTGATGAATTTTGGTGGAAGGGTTTCTAAAACGTATTAGAGTTGATTCATAATAGAAACGTCCTGGAAAGACACCCAAAGGACAAACCAAGGTCCCTTGATGAGAACCCTTGCATTTTAGGGTCAAAGGTTGCCCAAGGCAGTGTCCACTAACAGATGCAACCAACGATCCGTTGTCCAATCGATGGGGCGTGGACTGATTCCGTCGTTGGACACTTATCCAAATAATTGGAAGCCTTTTTATGAAAAGTCTCAGATTAAGACGACGAGTGTGCAGCACGGATGTGAACAGTGCCCGTCGTTTGACAAACAGACTATTTGTCGTGGTCTCGTCGGTCAAGGGTCTTTTTTGTTGCACGTTTTTACAATGGTTAAATTAGTTAATTACGTGGTTATTTAATTATTTAGGTGTTTAGGGAGGTGTAATTAAGTTTTTTTATGACCTATATAAGTACCCTAAGCTAATTAAACTAACCTAAGCCCTCATAATTCCCAAACCCAAACTCTCTTCCTTCTCTTTTCTTTTTCTCTCCCAAGTTGAAGAACACAATAGAAGACAAGGTCAAGGTGGGTTCTAGGGCTGCAATAACAAAATTTTCTCCATCAATCATCATAAATAACAAGGTATGGGATTCCTTTCACCTTTGGGACTTCTTTCCCCAAAGGGTTCCATCAAATTGTTTTCAAAAGTATGAAATTCAAGTGGGTTTTTTCCAATCTCGAAATTGATCTCTCAAATTGATTTTTTTATGGTTTCTTTCAATCGTATTGATTAAATTATGATGAATTATTACTATATAACACTACTCATTGATTGATTGGTCTAGTTTGTAGAAGATGACCTTTTCCTTTTTAACCCTAGCTTGTGATCTTTATGTAAATTGTCTAGTGTTGGTTCAATTACTTGGTTATTGGTTGAATTACTATACTATGATGTTATTGTATCAATTATGAATATAGTAATATAAATTGTAGTCCTATCATGCTATTTCTTGAGTAATTGATTGGTTGTGTAGTAGATTATGAATTTGACCTAAGTCTCTTATGTTAAGTTATGAACTAGTGATAGATTGTGATGAAGTGATTCAATTAGCTTGGTAATCATGGTGGTTATTTTTGTGTGATGACATTACACCCTTATTGGGTTTAGTTAAGGGTTGATGGTAATACCTTGATGATGGATTATGAAGGAGACTTTGTAAGTCTTGGGATCTCAACTCTTTACTTCAATTGTGGTTAATTGTGATTAAGTGATGATGTTGCATTGAGGTATACCTTGTATTAAGATTGATAGGGTTGGTATGATTTTGAATTTAAATGTCTTGACTATGGTTTGTGAGGTGTTGGCTAAGATGTAAGTTTTATAAGGATTGTCATAACATAAAAATATGACTTATCATGATGTGATTATGTAAATGTGCTAACCTCACTTATATAAATTTTAATGAAAGGACTATACTCATGCAATTATTATTGAGCTATTATGATGATGAATATACAAGGGATAGACCCTATGACCTACATTAAGCAATGATTATTAATAAAGACATTAAAGACATTACAAAAAGGACTTAGCTTTAGAAGGTTGTTCTTATATATGTATATGCTTATAATGGTACATGATATGTATATGATGATCTTGCACATTGATGATACTACATGATGATTGGTTTCGCTTATGAATATGTGTTTAGTCCCTAATTCTAAAGTATGATGATATGTACCATGCTATGTGAAGTTAGATGTTGGTCATGATTCTTGTTGGGTTTACTTGATTGAGTAAGGTTATGGGGCTTTGCTTGGTCATTGCACTTCTTGACTTAAAGAGGGTTCATGGGTAATTGTCTTGCTTTGATTATGTTGAAATGAACTCCTATCTATGCTTGTTGCCCCGAACCCCATTTTCTCCCTTTTCCCCCAAAATTTTAGGTTCCGGTCATTGAAGGGGTTTGAGATGACTTTGAAGGAAGACTTGGAATTCTCATTCATACAAGTTGGGTAGGTCCTCAATTTCCGAGGGAAATGTCAATATCAAGTTCATGAAGTTGTTCTAGTTTTAAGACATCTATGTTCTTTCCATTTCATCTGAGTACTAAATTTTATGTAGCCTATATGTGGCTTTATTACGTTAATATATGGGATATTCCCAATTGATACACTCTTATGTTAGATTGTTATGAGATTGAGACATCCGGTTTTAAGACTATGTTATATTATATATATTTTTGTGCAATAAAAGTAGAAGACTATGTAATCTTCCTATACGAAGGGTCTATGTATACTCGATAGGAATATTATGTGTATGTAGAGGTAAATGTAAACCTCAATGTACAAGTAATGAAAAGTTTTAAATTTTCCTCATTTTGACCTATGCATGTAATGATGTAAGCTAAGAGGCTAGTCTTAGTTCTCAAAGAGAACGACGACGCTGGTTACGTCTAGGGGGTGCTTCTCGAATGTGATAAACTTGGTAACAGAGCACAAGGTTGAATATATTTAGAGTCGATGTCTCACTTAACCACGTTTATGTAGATTTGTATTCATTATTGTGAAGTGCGCCAGACTTATGAATAGGAAACTATGTGATGTATAGGAAACTCTCATTTTCTTTAAATCCAATATCGTGCCTCTAGAGTGTTGACTCTATGTGCTTTTAGCACCTAATCCTTTTATTGTGATTATAGGTAATGCATACTCTAAGGAACGCGGCACGAAGACTTGATAAAGAGATTGCCAATGCGGGAGTTCCTCCCCGTGGTGATCAAGTCCCTCCACTTGAAGAAGATTTTAATGATGACCAAGCTCCGGTCAATCCTCCTCCTTTGACGGATGGTGACATAAGGGCTTCCTTTCTCCAAATGTCCCAAGCCATTACTACTAAAGCACAATACGTCACTACCCAAGCTCAATCCATGATGGCCAAAGCTAATCGGGAGGTTGTACCCAAAGAAAACCAACATGTTGGTACCACGGCCTCCCATTTAAGGGATTTCACTAGGATGAATCCCCCTACTTTCTATGGGTCCAAGGTTGAAGAAGACCCCCAAGAGTTTATTGATGAAATATACAAGATCCTCTATGTTGTGGGGTTGACTACTAGTGAGAAGGACGAGTTAGCCACTTACCAACTCAAGCATGTGGCCCAAACATGGTACGTCCAATGGAGAGACAATATTCCTTTGAGAGGTGGACCGGTGACTTGGGAGATTTTCAAGAAGGCTTTTCTTGAAAGATTCTTTCCTAGGGATAAGAGGGATGCTAAAGTGGTGGAGTTAATAAACCTTCTTCAAGGAGGTATGAGTGTGCGTAATACTTCTTAAAATTTACTAAATTGTCAAATATGCTTCTTCTTTGGTTTCCGATCCTAGAGATGAGATGAGCCACTTTGTGACAGGAGTTTCGGATGACTTGCAAGAACAATGTCATTCGGCTATGCTATATGAAAATATGAACATTTCTCGTCTCATTGTTCATGCTCATCAAGTGTAAGATTCAAAGGCTAAGAGAAAGAGTAGAGATGCCAAGAGGGCAAGGTCTTTTGATTGTGGTTCTTCAAAGGGTAGGCTGTATATCTAAGACAAGCCTAGGTTTAAAAAGAGGTTTTCGAATCAAGTTCCCAAAGGCACGTGATGATAGGGTGTCTAACCCTAAGCCTAAAAGGGAAAGGGATAATAGTTCACCAAACAAGAAGCCTACTTGTGCCAAGTGTGAAAAAGGTCATCTCGGTGAATGCTTACTTAAAATGGGATATTGTTTTAGTTGTGGTAAAAGTGGGCACAACGTTCGAGATTCCCCAAATATGAAGGGCAAAGACTAGGGTAGTGGTGAAGCTCAAGCAAGTGGATCAAATGTTGATGCTCCAAAGAATAATCGCTTTTATGCTCTCCGCTCTAGAGGTGAGAAAGAGACTTCCCCCGACGTGGTCACCGGTATGTTGAAAGTTTTTTCTATTTATATATATGTTTTACTTGATACGGGTGCTACGTTGTCAATTTTTACTCGTCTAGTAGCTAAAAAGTTTGACATTTTGCCCGATATCTTGAATGAACCTTTTATGGTGTCTACCTCGGTGGGTGAGTCCTTGGTTGCAAAGAGGGTATATAGAAATTGTCTTATAATGTTTCCCAATAGAGTTACTCATGTTAAACTAGTAGAACTTGATATGCTTGATTATGATGTCATATTGGGTATGGATTAGTTATGCTTGTTTTGACTAGTAGATTATAAAACAAGGATGGTGGATTTTAATTTTCGAAATGAGCCCGTTTTAGAATGGAAGGGGGAAAATTCTATTCCTAGAGGTCGTATAATTTCTTGTTTGAAAGTTTGTAGGATGATATCTAAATGGTGCTTATACCATATAGAAAGAGTCAAATATTTAGACACCGAAATTCCTCCCATTGAGTCGGTCCCCGTAGTGAGGGAAATTTTTGGAGGTCTTTCCTAATGATCTTCCTGGTATTCCTCCCAAACAGAAAAATGATTCTTGTATCGACTTGGTACCGGATACAAATCCCATTTCAATTTATCCTTATCAGATGGCTCCAGCAAAATTGAAAGAGATAAAGGCGCAACTCAAAGATTTACTAGACAAAAGGCTTCATTATATCTAGTATTTCTCCATGGGGTGCTCCGGTTTAGTTTGTACAGAAGAATGATGGGTCCCTTAGAATGTTAATTGATTATCGCCAACTTATTAAAGTCACTATTAAGAACAAGTATTATCTCCCTCGGATTGACGACTTATTTGATCAACTCTAAGAGGAAAGCTACTTTTCTAAGATTGACTTGAGATTGGGGTATCACCAACTTAGGTAGAGAGGTGAGGATATATCAAAAATGGCATTTCGGACTAGATATGGTCACTATGAGTTCTTAGTAATGTCCTTTGGTCTCACTAATGCCCCGGTGACATTTATGGATGTCATGAATAGGGTGTTTCGAAGTTACCTAGATTCATTTGTCATCGTCTTCATTGGGGACATCTTTGAATAATCAAAAAATGAGGGTGAACACATGGACCATTTGAGGGTGGTGTTACAAGTGCTTAAGGAGAACCAATTATTTTCCAAGTATAGTAAATGTGAGTTTTGGTTGAGTTCGGTGGCATTTCTTGGTCATATCACATCTAGTAAGGGAGTTGAGGTTGATCGAAGGAAAACCGATGTGTTGAAAAATTGGCCTAGACCATTGACTCCAATAGATATTAGGATTTTCTTGGGTCTAGCGGTTTATTATCGGTGTGGTTTGTGGATGGTTTTGCGTCCATTGAATCTCCCTTCACTACTTTGACCCAAAAGAGTAAGAAATTTGAGTGGTCGGCGGCATGAGAGAAGCTTTCAAGTCTTGAAAGATAGACTAACTTCCGCTTCGGTGTTGACTTTACCGAAGAGTACCAAGGGCTTCGATATATATTGTTATCACATCCGGGGAGCACTCCCTATAAGTAACATGGCGTACTTCACCTCTCGAAGGTCTTATACAAGACCATAGTTATAATCATCGCATTGACATAGTAAATTTAGTGGAAAATTTAAAACTTTTCATAGCACATCATATGCTAGAAAAATCACTTCATATATATAAAAAAATATAAGTCATAATACATATTTAGACCTTAAGTCATAATACACGACCCTTAAGACATAATACATAACTATAAAATATTTAATAAACTTTACAGTAAACATATGTTGGAGATCCTTGAACTTAAGGATTCCTTTCATTGAGCGTGGGAATCATCTATCAAGCTCTTCACCATTCAACACATCCTTTAAGCATCCATAACCTACAATTTGTGTAAAAAGTAGAGAAGAATGAGATTAGTACAAGAATGCACTATGTATGGCAACCATGCAAAACATGCATTTAAAATGGACATTTTCTTGAAATCATACTTCATGCCTTTTGAGTAAATCTTCATAAACCCTTTATCCAATAACATTTATATCATACACATACATCATATAAACATATTCAAAGTCCAAACATTTCATAAGATCACATATAGAATTTATTATACTTTCAAGTTACATTACAGTGAGATATTCCTATTTTATAGTGAGCATTTCTTTCTTTTATTCGTTAACCTCCCAAGTAACCCTCTAGTGATACTTGGTGCAATGCATCACATTAAGGTCACAAGTAAACATACATATAACCTACATGAAGCAACACACACCATTATAGGAGTATAGTACAACATATACATATTTAAGCCAAGACTAAAATGACATTACAGTGGAGTCCTAGCAATTATGCACATATACTTATTTTACTTCATATAGAACCTTATAAGACCTTACTCATGATCCCAATCTAAGTCTACTAGTGAAATGTACATGTAAAGCACCATAACCTCACACATACTTAGTAAACCTATCATGAGGCCACAAGCCTTCACATCCAAGTCATACATCAATATAGTAAGACAAGACAACTTCATTTATGTCAAGCAAGACCTTCATCATATAGTCAATAAGATCAACATCATGCATATAGACTCATACCATGCACATCTTCATAACAAGTAGACCAATACTATAAAATCATGCATAAAGAACCTATACATAGTGACATGCATTGGAACACCTTCCTAGGACTTTCCTTAATAGTCACTTGTGCAATGTATAGGTGAAGTCCCATACGCACACCTACACTAAGCAACTACCCTTACGTTATCCTAGTTAGGGTCCTTATCATTTACTTCATTGTCCATTTTACTTTAGGGAAACTATATCCTTAACCGACACTAAGACCATGGGTGCTAAACATGGGAATTTGGTGTTATCCCCTCACACCAAAAATAGGGCACCTTACTTGCCAAGGTAAGACATATATCATGCTAGCATATTAGGTTGATATCAAATGTTAGATCCTATGTGGCAAGGTTAGTTTATGGAACTTGTGGGCCATCATGGAAACATCACTCTACACTATATTTGGGTCATGAGGCTATCCACCCTATGAGATTTATGGTAGACCTATCTTTCCACATTGGAAAGGGACACACACTTATGTACAAGTTCACTCGGTGCTAAGCTAAGTTCCCTTTATTAAAAAAGCCTTTATTAACATTTATTTATAAAACATAGGCTTACGAGAGTCATCCCCTCATATGATTACCGCATAGATCATAGATGAGAGTAAATCAACCTAATTCATGTGACAAATCCTTTTCACATGGACATAGAATATGTATTAGCACTATCTAGTTAAGGATACACTTGAGCCCATCTCTATTGACTAGGTCATCATTAATGTGTGAGTGTGTATACACATATGTGAACCAACCTTTCACATAACACATTAATGACCACACATGACCATACATTCATATTCATGCACATAGAAACCAAACCTAGGAACTATCCTATCAAGGTACAAATGTGCAATGCATAGACAAGGTCCCATACCCTTGCCCATACTAGTACACCTATGAATTCATCCTAGTAAGGAATACATAACATACTGCACATACATATACTTTACATGCACAGTATAGACGCTAGTGAATATGAGAACAACCTTTCATTTAGACACCATGACTTATACCACTTTTAAGTATGCATGTAGAGTGAGGGTGTGTGTACATTGGTCAATATGATCACATAATGGATATCAACAACATATTGTGGCATTCACCCTCTTAATACCATATTACATTTTCAAGCATAGACCACACAACACAATTTAGCATAGGAGGCAAGCGCTAACTTCATATTATACTTTAAGGCTCCTAACATTAGCGATTCACACATTTACATAGGGGTTCTAATGGGTAGGGGTCATCAATCATTAACACTTCATTAATGGCAGCACCTACACATGATCTTGCGTAACA
>CM040619.1:25376024-25401688 GCA_022817965.1 Solanum lycopersicoides | reverse complement strand
TTGGATTAGGAAAGTAAATGAGCTTTCCAAATTTGGAATAGGAAAGTGATGCCATGAGAATAACATACATCATCACACTTTTCACATTTGCACACAACACATAACATTTACACATAGCACATATCATATAGCATATAATACATTTCGCATGTGGCACATAACTTCTTTCATATCATTCATTCATATGCCATAAGACCTTGGAATCATGGACTTGACATTAAGACATCCCAGAAATGAGGGCTCAACAGATGGGACCTCAACTAGGGAATCTTCATTAACAAACACAGAGTCTGCTTCATTCATTCATACGTACTTCATTTCATTTCATTCATAGGCCAGTGTAACCACCAGTTATACCTAGGATGTAGTTTAAGACTTTCATTAGGTTCGTTGTGCAATGACCAAGAATGACCTAATGTCATTACTTGAATCTAACTCACCTTTGATTATCCTATCCTAACACCTTTGGTATCATTCATTTCATTATGTGCATCATTTGAGCTGGCCTCATTCATTCATTGGGAACTTTAACCTTAACCGACATAGATCATGTGAGCATCATGAAATCCAGTGTCTCCCCCACACCGAAAAGAGGTGGAATCACCGGCCAAGGTGACCCAAAAATATGCTAGCGTACATGGGAATTTAACCCCGCCAGATCCCTATATTGGCAGTATAGGTTCGAAGACTAGGAGATATAAGGAGACCCATACCCGGCATGTCGGACAGTCTCATCTCATGAGAGTTACGTGAACCGCCGTCCTTCCCGAAAGAAGGCATCGACGCTCATAGCTGGCCTATCGGTGCTCAGTATAAAGTTGCATTTCATTCATCTCATACGTCATGGAAGCTGACTTCTAGTATGAGGACATCATAGCTCATTAGATGATTTCTCATCTCATCATTAGTATTAAGTGTGTTAAGCTCAATACCTTCATTAGAGTGTTCATAGAGACTGGTCTCTTCATTATCTTACACTCTCATAGGTGAGTACGTATTGGTAACATTTACTTAGGCTAATTTGAGATTGCTCTCATCATTTACATTAGCCTCATATCATGTTGTCACTACATTCATTATCATTAGCACCTTTGCTTTACATAGTTACTCACCTCTTATTACGTGAATGTTCATTTCATCATATGACAATGCACTTGGCTATTTAGTGTATCTTACACTCTTACTTAATCCTTTCAGGGTTCATCATTTCATTACATACCTCTTAGGTTCACTTACTTTTGAACGTATGTTAGACTTATGTGTCTATACATACAAGCCATGAGGCTTCATTCATATTTCGTCTAAGTGATTCATATCTTTCTAAGATTATGTGATACAAGACTTATGCATCTTGTATGTATGTCAAGATCTTGATTTCGATCTAAGTATGTGGCATTATTCTTGGATATTTTGTTCACGCATGACTTATGTATCAATACAGAAGTTTGGGCAAGGAAACCCATTTTGAATCACTTGGACATCATTTACCTTTTTCGTTGATTTTATTTTTAATATTCATGACATTAGAACTCTAGATTAAATCCCAACATTAATATCGTATCATTAATTTTCTACCTAGTTTTCCTCTTAAATTGGCCGAAGGGTTGTGGGTTCGAACCCCCACAACCCCTTTTTCTTTTTCATTAACATCACATTGCCCCCTTTCGCCCAAACCAAGACGTTGTGGGATAAAAACCCCACAGCCTCTTTTATTTATTCTTCATTTTCGCTGGGCATTGGGAGGTTGTGGGTTCGAACCCCCACAGCCTCTTAATTTTTCTTTTAATTTCGCTAAAGGCTGTGAGGTGGTGGGTCGAACCCCCACAGCCTCCTTTCCTTTATTTTTGTTTTAAGTCTATTAAGTTAGGCGTTTTGGCATTGAGGTTGTGGGATCGAGCCCCCACAACCTCACTTTGTTTTTCTTATTTAATTTCACCATTCTCCTTTCCAACATTGAGGTCGTGGGTTCGATTCCCACGCCTCACATTTTCTTTTCTTTATTTTTCTCTTCTTTCACTCGCTGTCTGGAGGTCATGGGTTCGATTCCCACGCCTCCCATTTATTTATTTAAATTATCATTCTCTCCTTTCCCAACCAGCAGACCCCTGTTCCAATCCCCCAACCCCATTTCATTACTTCTTGCGAGATTAAGGTTCCACATGGGTGAGGTCACAGGTTCGAATTCTGGTGGCCTCACCCCTTTAAAGTAATTTTATTTTTCCAGATTTCTTCATTAAACTTTAGCCTAAACTAAAATTGTATTTTTGGCTGGAACTTTACCATCTTATTAACTTGTTTTCATCAATATTTTCACTTGAAAACTTAAGACAATTCATGGATTGTTTGATACTTTTTGGGGGAGTATTTCATGGATTTGTTAGCCAAAATGTTGACACTCAAATCAGCTCCATCTCCATTTTAATGAACATCACGATTACATAGATTTATACACGTAAAATGACAACCAAAACAATATCAAACTTGAAGCCATAAATCGAAACCTCATTTGCAGTGAGTTTACAGTAACATTTTGCACATACACACACTTGCACAAACGTTCGAATACATGGTTGTCTTTCCTACGATTCCAAGTATACAATCAAAATCATGTTCATCACGAAATAATAACATACCTAAATCTACCAGCAATCATACCCAACCTACGATTCATTGGGAGCTAGTGACAGGGACATGCAGCGGGGAAACAGCCCTAGTTTTTGAACTGAATAACTGAACCTTAAGGGGTCTCTTGGGAAAGGGACCAAGAGAGAAGAAATGCATACCTTTTTGACGTTAAATCCACACACGACCTGCTGTCCAGAACCCTCTCCAATCACGTCCAACCACCGAAAGTTTCACCAATTCTTGACGGAACACCCCTCCCTTTGCCTAACGTTTTTGGTTATCTTGATTTCTTAGAATTTTTGTGTTCGTTCTTCAAGTGTAAAGAAACCTTGATATAATTTCTGATATTTTAGTTATTTAAGCAGACAACAACGTGAGAGAGATAGTGAAACGTGAGAGACAGATATCGTGAGAGAGTGGATTAAAATTAGGAGTTTTAGTTTGGGAATTAGTCAAACTAGGACTCCTTGTTAAACCTTTAAATAAAAATCTGATTTTTCTTTTTCTTAAATCAGCTAATAATTATTAATTAATTAAATTAGTTTATCCATTTAAATAAAAACAAGTTAAATCATTGCTTCCACCTAGGTTCGAACCCGGGTGGAGCAAGACTTCACTCTTAGAGCTCACATTCGGCCCTCTCTCTCAAAATTGCCCTTCCATTTTATTAAATAATTAATTATTTATATATTTAGGGTAATTACGATATTACCCTTAGCCTGGTAAAATACCATTTTACCCCTAGACCCTCAAAACTTAAAATTTCTTCTTTTTAAGTCCGGTAAAGACTCCTTCGATTAAATCTTCATTTTCGAGAGCCTTACTTGGTTGGTTCCAACCTTTCCAAGCTCAACTAACTCCCTAAGTTAGTTGGCTTGGTCGTAGTAAGGGTTCTGAGGTCTGGTTCTACGCGTATCAGTCTTTGTGAACCTTGGTCTAATCGCAAGCATTCTTGACAACCTAAGTCTTGATCCTATTCATTTTTAGGGTTGTTACCAAAAGTGAAATTTTGCTTCATATAACTTGTAACATAGTTAGTTATCATTAACATAGCAATATACCCAAATAACATATTTATCATAATAGCCAACATTCATATAAAAGTAACATCATATATCATAAACATATATCTTTCATATCATCATATTACTTATGAACAATCTTCTAGGACTTCCCTTAGAGTCAACTTGTGCAATTTCTAGGTAGTGTCCCATACCACTACCTATACTAAGCTAACTCCTCAAGTCACCCTATTCAACGTTCGTTTACTTTTCTTTCGTTTTACATGAGGGAACATAGGCATTAACCGACATAGACCATGTGAGCTAAACATGGAATCCGGTGTCTTTCACACACCGAAAAGAGGTGGTCTACCTGCCAAAGTAGAACCGAACATGACATAGCTTTCTAGGTGGATCCACTAGCTAGTATCCTATGGTGGCAGCATAGTTAAAGAACTAGGAGATGTATTAGAGACCCATAGTTCCACATTACATGGTATCCTCAATCTCATGAGAATCTTTGTGAACCTACCTTTCCACTGGGGAAGGGACACTTCCCATATCTAGTTCATCAGTGCTTAGCTTAAGTCCCTTTGTTGAAATAACCTTTAATCTGTCTTTTATAAAAAAAAAACTTATCATAGGTCATAAGAGATTATCACCTTGTATAATATGATCATGAGCTCTTTTAGAGTAGATTAGAATTGTCCTTTCATCGTAACCTTTCTTTTTGTGAGAATTACATGGCATAATCATGTTGTGTAAAGCATACAAGAGAGTATCATAACTTGATTTTCACATTCTTATCATAATCTCACAATTTAAATGTTCATAGCCACCATATTCACATAGCAACATCATACATACTTTCATAAAATAGCATCATGACTTATAGGCTAGCATAAGCATCTTTGAGTAATCACAATTTTAGAAGACTTACCTCTTGCTTCCAAGAACCTTATTCATCATGCAATATTCATAATCATACATAGTGAAATACTCAATGACATAATCAAGAACAACTCATAAAATCATATACAAGATCAATGCATAGCATAGGAGAAGGTAAACGGGTTATTAAAGGGTTCATTCAAACCTTAAATTCTAACCCTAAAGTTTTCACGTTATCAAACACTACAAACAACCCATTCGAAACCATCACATAGAGAAACATCATGTATCACACGTTATTCAAACATTATCAATCATTTATTCAATAATTCATGCAAAATTAGATATAGAAAACATTTACTTTTCATTGAAAAACATAAATCTAGGGTTAGGAAGAAAATCGGTTTTGTAGAGTAAAAACCCTAGTATTCGAAGTTCTTGAAAACTTATCTTGAAAGGACCTCTTGGGGAAAGGAATACCAAGAGTGAAAACTCATACCTTATAGATGAAGAATCCATGAAATCTTGGTTGGAAACTTTGAAACCTTCGTCCTCTTCCTTAAGATTTTCTAGTTCTTCAGTGGAGTTTGGAAAAGAGAGCGTTCTTGAGAGATTAAGAGAATTTCGTTTGATTCTTATTTGGAACGTGTAATTGTTGGATAAAACTGACCTAATATCAATATATAGACGTCCCAAGTATTACCCTAAAGACCTTCCACTTAAATCACTAAAACGCCCCTCCTAAATTGACTACAACTAGGAGAACATTTGACTAAGGGTTTTGGGTTTGACTAGGAATTAAATTAATTAATTAAGTTGCTAATTTAATTAATTAAGGGACCTAGGTTAATTAATAAAGTGCCCCTAAGTCGTTAGGACCATAACCAAACCCTTTGGACCATCCTAGGTTAGGTACTAGGATGTTTCTTGAGTTAGTTATTCGGTTAGTCTACCCGGTTAGGTCTTATGTTTTTTGGTACACTAGTTAGTTAATTTTAGTTAGTCATAGGTTAGTTAGTTAGTTAGGGACGTTAGTTAGGACCTAGAATTAGTTAGGAGTTTCGGCCCCACTTGGCTTTGTCCGACACGCCTGTCCCCTAACCGCCCTAACCGAATTCGGTTGGGCTTGTCTCTCGGCCGTTGGTATGACATGTGCTTGCACATGTGTTGCGTGCACTTTCCTAACCGTGCACTTCTTGAAAGTTCACTTCTTGTCCAAGGATCCTCACTAAGTCCATGGGCACTGCTTAATCTACATGGTCATTTTAAATGGTCATATGTTATGGTACCTAGGCTTGACACTTGGATGCCTCGTACTAATGTGAGTAAGCGATGAGGCTAAGAATTGAAGAGATTATTTTAACTTAGGGTATTCATTGTAGGTACAATTCCTAAACAAGCTTGGATTGGAGTGTATGTCAAGATACTTGTTAAAACATAAAATTTGGCTAACACCCTTAAGCCAATATTCTCTAACATGCCCAATATTACTCAATATTGGGCATTGGAATGCCTATGTACCTCAATACGTATTCTTAAAACCTTAGGCTCTTCACTAGACAAGTACATTTTCTGGAAACATCATTTTAAGCATTATTAAATAGATTAAGCTCTAGTCTATGTCATGGAATTTCCGGAGCGTTACAACGGCCCTTTACATTGAATGAAAATACATAATAAGTCTTAATAGTAGAAACTAATGAAATAGAACTATGCCCTCGAATATATGAGGACATACTTAGTCTTGAGAGATTCGATACCCAAGATTGCCTTCTTGTCCTCAACTAGCCTCCAACCTAAACTTATAAAGTATAGAAAAGTATGGTGTTAGTATAAATAATAAATTAAGTATGGCATATGCAAAAACATGTAAAAGGGGACGTTTTAGTAGAAATAAGATTTCATGTCAATTAAGTAAAACTTTCACGACTATAGAAGTGAAATAACACATAAATCATCATTTAGCATATATAAATGGATTTTCAAGAATATAACACCAAGTGTCACTTTACAGTGAACTCAAAAGGAATTACAGTGAACTCTCTAAATTTCACAGTGAACTCATTTCCCTAACCAATGTTATCCTAAGACTCACAACGGTAGGCATGACGGAATCACCCATACAATTCCTTCCATAAGCACCTAAGTGATCCTCAAGACTACCCATTATAGGCTTACCTCGTACGAGTAACAAGTCCACCGTAATACTCCAAAAGTCTAAGACGTGTTCTAGAGCCTAACATTGGTGTCAAAAGGTTTAGACACTGTTTTAAAGTCAATTTTAATGTATACAAGTTATTTAGGAATTTAAGGAATCAAAATAGTAAAGGAACGTCCATGACGTCCGGAAACTAATTCAATGAGGTGCTAGTGTGCCTTAGCCTATTTGACTAAGTTTTAGGAATCAACAATTGATGAATTTTGGTGGAAGGGTTTCTAAAACGTATTAGATTTGATTCATAATAGAAACGTCCTGGAAAGACACCCAAAGGACAAACCAAGGTCCCTTGATGAGAACCCTTGCATTTTAGGGTCAAAGGTTGCCCAAGGCAGTGTCCACTAACAGATGCAACCAACGATCCGTTGTCCAATCGACGGGTCGTGGACTGATTCCGTCGTTGGACACTTATCCAAATAATTGGAAGCCTTTTTATGAAAAGTCTCAGATTAAGACGACGAGTGTGCAGCACGGATGTGAACAGTGCCCGTCGTTTGACAAACAGACTATTTGTCGTGGTCTCGTCGGTCAAGGGTCTTTTTTGTTGCACGTTTTTACAATGGTTAAATTAGTTAATTACGTGGTTATTTAATTATTTAGGTGTTTAGGGAGGTGTAATTAAGTTTTTTTATGACCTATATATGGACCCTAAGCTAATTAAACTAACCTAAGCCCTCATAATTCCCAAACCCAAACTCTCTTCCTTCTCTTTTCTTTTTCTCTCCCAAGTTGAAGAACACAATAGAAGACAAGGTCAAGGTGGGTTCTAGGGCTGCAATAACAAAATTTTCTCCATCAATCATCATCAAATAACAAGGTATGGGATTCCTTTCACCTTTGGGACTTCTTTCCCCAAAGGGTTCCATCAAATTGTTTTCAAAAGTATGAAATTCAAGTGGGTTTTTTCCAATCTCGAAATTGATCTCTCAAATTGTTTTTTTTATGGTTTCTTTCAATCGTATTGATTAAATTATGATGAATTATTACTATATAACACTACTCATTGATTGATTGGTCTAGTTTGTAGAAGATGACCTTTTCCTTTTTAACCCTAGCTTGTGATCTTTATGTAAATTGTCTAGTGTTGGTTCAATTACTTGGTTATTGGTTGAATTACTATACTATGATGTTATTGTATCAATTATGAATATAGTAATATAAATTGTAGTCCTATCATGCTATTTCTTGAGTAATTGATTGGTTGTGTAGTAGATTATGAATTTGACCTAAGTCTCTTATGTTAAGCTATGAACTAGTGATAGATTGTGATGAAGTGATTCAATTAGCTTGGTAATCATGGTGGTTATTTTTGTGTGATGACATTACACCCTTATTGGGTTTAGTTAAGGGTTGATGGTAATACCTTGATGATGGATTATGAAGGAGACTTTGTAAGTCTTGGGATCTCAACTCTTTACTTCAATTTTGGTTAATTGTGATTAAGTGATGATGTTGCATTGAGGTATACCTTGTATTAAGATTGATAGGGTTGGTATGATTTTGAATTTAAATGTCTTGACTATGGTTTGTGAGGTGTTGGCTAAGATGTAAGTTTTATAAGGATTGTCATAACATAAAAATATGACTTATCATGATGTGATTATGTAAATGTGCTAACCTCACTTATATGAATTTTAATGAAAGGACTATACTCATGCAATTATTATTGAGCTATTATGATGATGAATATACAAGGGATAGACCCTATGACCTACATTAAGCAATGATTATTAATAAAGACATTAAAGACATTACAAAAAGGACTTAGCTTTAGAAGGTTGTTCTTATATATGTATATGCTTATAATGGTACATGATATGTATATGATGATCTTGCACATTGATGATACTACCTGATGATTGGTTTCGCTTATGAATATGTGTTTAGTCCCTAATTCTAAAGTATGATGATATGTACCATGCTATGTGAAGTTAGATGTTGGTCATGATTCTTGTTGGGTTTACTTGATTGAGTAAGGTTATGGGGCTTTGCTTGGTCATTGCACTTCTTGACTTAAAGAGGGTTCATGGGTAATTGTCTTGCTTTGATTATGTTGAAATGAACTCCTATCTATGCTTGTTGCCCCGAACCCCATTTTCTCCCTTTTCCCCCAAAATTTTAGGTTCCGGTCATTGAAGGGGTTTGAGATGACTTTGAAGGAAGACTTGGAATTCTCATTCATACAAGTTGGGTAGGTCCTCAATTTCCGAGGGAAATGTCAATATCAAGTTCATGAAGTTGTTCTAGTTTTAAGATATCTATGTTCTTTCCATTTCATCTGAGTACTAAATTTTATGTAGCCTATATGTGGCTTTATTACGTTAATATATGGGATATTCCCAATTGATACACTCTTATGTTAGATTGTTATGAGATTGAGACATCCGGTTTTAAGACTATGTTATATTATATATATTTTTGTGCAATAAAAGTAGAAGACTATGTAATCTTCCTATACGAAGGGTCTATGTATACTCGATAGGAATATTATGTGTATGTAGAGGTAAATGTAAACCTCAATGTACAAGTAATGAAAAGTTTTAAATTTTCCGCATTTTGACCTATGCATGTAATGATGTAAGCTAAGAGGCTAGTCTTAGTTCTCAAAGAGAACGACGACGCTGGTTACGTCTAGGGGGTGCTTCTCGAATGTGATAAACTTGGTAACAGAGCACAAGGTTGAATATATTTAGAGTCGATGTCTCACTTAACCACGTTTATGTAGATTTGTATTCATTATTGTGAAGTGCGCCAGACTTATGAATAGGAAACTATGTGATGTATAGGAAACTCTCATTTTCTTTAAATCCAATATCGTGCCTCTAGAGTGTTGACTCTATGTGCTTTTAGCATCTAATCCTTTTATTGTGATTATAGGTAATGCATACTCTAAGGAACGCGGCACGAAGACTTGATAAAGAGATTGCCAATGCGGGAGTTCCTCCCCGTGGTGATCAAGTCCCTCCACTTGAAGAAGATTTTAATGATGACCAAGCTCCGGTCAATCCTCCTCCTTTGACGGATGGTGACATAAGGGCTTCCTTTCTCCAAATGTCCCAAGCCATTACTACTAAAGCACAAGACGTCACTACCCAAGCTCAATCCATGATGGCCAAAGCTAATCGGGAGGTTGTACCCAAAGAAAACCAACATGTTGGTACCATGGCCTCCCATTTAAGGGATTTCACTAGGATGAATCCCCCTACTTTCTATGGGTCCAAGGTTGAAGAAGACCCCCAAGAGTTTATTGATGAAATATACAAGATCCTCTATGTTTTGGGGTTGACTACTAGTGAGAAGGACGAGTTAGCCACTTACCAACTCAAGCATGTGGCCCAAACATGGTACGTCCAATGGAGAGACAATATTCCTTTGAGAGGTTGACCGGTGACTTGGGAGATTTTCAAGAAGGCTTTTCTTGAAAGATTCTTTCCTAGGGATAAGAGGGATGCTAAAGTGGTGGAGTTAATAAACCTTCTTCAAGGAGGTATGAGTGTGCATAATACTTCTTAAAATTTACTAAATTGTCAAATATGCTTCTTCTTTGGTTTCCGATCCTAGAGATGAGATGAGCCGCTTTGTGACAGGAGTTTCGGATGACTTGCAAGAACAATGTCATTCGGCTATGCAACTCAAAGATTTACTAGACAAAAGGCTTCATTATATCTAGTATTTCTCCATGGGGTGCTCCGGTTTAGTTTGTACAGAAGAATGATGGGTCCTTAGAATGTTAATTGATTATCGCCAACTTATTAAAGTCACTATTAAGAACAAGTATTATCTCCCTCGGATTGACGACTTATTTGATCAACTCTAAGAGGAAAGCTACTTTTCTAAGATTGACTTGAGATTGGGGTATCACCAACTTAGGTAGAGAGGTGAGGATATATCAAAAATGGCATTTCGGACTAGATATGGTCACTATGAGTTCTTAGTAATGTCCTTTGGTCTCACTAATGCCCCGGTGACATTTATGGATGTCATGAATAGGGTGTTTCGAAGTTACCTAGATTCATTTGTCATCGTCTTCATTGGGGACATCTTTGAATAATCAAAAAATGAGGGTGAACACATGGACCATTTGAGGGTGGTGTTACAAGTGCTTAAGGAGAACCAATTATTTTCCAAGTATAGTAAATGTGAGTTTTGGTTGAGTTCGGTGGCATTTCTTGGTCATATCACATCTAGTAAGGGAGTTGAGGTTGATCGAAGGAAAACCGATGTGTTGAAAAATTGGCCTAGACCATTGACTCCAATAGATATTAGGATTTTCTTGGGTCTAGCGGTTTATTATCGGTGTGGTTTGTGGATGGTTTTGCGTCCATTGAATCTCCCTTCACTACTTTGACCCAAAAGAGTAAGAAATTTGAGTGGTCGGCGGCATGAGAAAAGCTTTCAAGTCTTGAAAGATAGACTAACTTCCGCTTCGGTGTTGACTTTACCGAAGAGTACCAAGGGCTTCGATATATATTGTTATCACATTCGGGGAGCACTCCCTATAAGTAACATGGCGTACTTCACCTCTCGAAGGTCTTATACAAGACCATAGTTATAATCATCGCATTGACATAGTAAATTTAGCGGAAAATTTAAAACTTTTCATAGCACATCATATGCTAGAAAAATCACTTCATATATATAAAAAAATATAAGTCATAATACATATTTAGACCTTAAGTCATAATACACGACCCTTAAGACATAATACATAACTATAAAATATTTAATAAACTTTACAGTAAACATATGTTGGAGATCCTTGAACTTAAGGATTCCTTTCATTGAGCGTGGGAATCATCTATCAAGCTCTTCACCATTCAACACATCCTTTAAGCATCCATAACCTACACTTTGTGTAAAAAGTAGAGAAGAATGAGATTAGTACAAGAATGCACTATGTATGGCAACCATGCAAAACATGCATTTAAAATGGACATTTTCTTGAAATCATACTTCATGCCTTTTGAGTAAATCTTCATAAACCCTTTATCCAATAACATTTATATCATACACATACATCATATAAACATATTCAAAGTCCAAACATTTCATAAGATCACATATAGAATTTATTATACTTTCAAGTTACATTACAGTGAGATATTCCTATTTTATAGTGAGCATTTCTTTCTTTTATTCGTTAACCTCCCAAGTAACCCTCTAGTGATACTTGGTGCAATGCATCACATTAAGGTCACAAGTAAACATACATATAACCTACATGAAGCAACACACACCATTATAGGAGTATAGTACAACATATACATATTTAAGCCAAGACTAAAATGACATTACAGTGGAGTCCTAGCAATTATGCACATATACTTATTTTACTTCATATAGAACCTTATAAGACCTTACTCATGATCCCAATCTAAGTCTACTAGTGAAATGTACATGTAAAGCACCATAACCTCACACATACTTAGTAAACCTATCATGAGGCCACAAGCCTTCACATCCAAGTCATACATCAATATAGTAAGACAAGACAACTTCATTTATGTCAAGCAAGACCTTCATCATATAGTCAATAAGATCAACATCATGCATATAGACTCATACCATGCACATCTTCATAACAAGTAGACCAATACTATAAAATCATGCATAAAGAACCTATACATAGTGACATGCATTAGAACACCTTCCTAGGACTTTCCTTAATAGTCACTTGTGCAATGTATAGGTGAAGTCCCATACGCACACCTACACTAAGCAACTACCCTTACGTTATCCTAGTTAGGGTCCTTATCATTTACTTCCATTGTCCATTTTACTTTAGGGAAACTATATCCTTAACCGACACTAAGACCATGGGTGCTAAACATGGAATTTGGTGTTATCCCCTCACACCAAAAATAGGGCACGTTACTTGCCAAGGTAAGACATATATCATGCTAGCATATTAGGTGATATCAAATGTTAGATCCTATGTGGCAAGGTTAGTTTATGGAACTTGGGGACCATCATGGAAACATCACTCTACACTATATTTGGGTCATGAGGCTATCCACCCTATGAGATTTATGGTAGACCTATCTTTCCACATTGGAAAGGGACACACACTTATGTACAAGTTCACTCGGTGCTAAGCTAAGTTCCCTTTATTAAAAAAGCCTTTATTAACATTTATTTATAAAACATAGGCTTACGAGAGTCATCCCCTCATATGTTTACCGCATAGATCATAGATGAGAGTAAATCAACCTAATTCATGTGACAAATCCTTTCACATGGACATAGAATATGTATTAGCACTATCTAGTTAAGGATACACTTGAGCCCATCTCTATTGACTAGGTCATCATTAATGTGTGAGTGTGTATACACATATGTGAACAAACCTTTCACATAACACATTAATGACCACACATGACCATACATTCATATTCATGCACATAGAAACCAAACCTAGGAACTATCCTATCAAGGTACAAATGTGCAATGCATAGACAAGGTCCCATACCCTTGCCCATACTAGTACACCTATGAATTCATCCTAGTAAGGAATACATAACATACTTCACATACATATACTTTACATGCACAGTATAGACGCTAGTGAATATGAGAACAACCTTTCATTTAGACACCATGACTTATACCACTTTTAAGCATGCATGTAGAGTGAGGGTGTGTGTACATTGGTCAATATGATCACATAATGGATATCAACAACATATTGAGGCATCCACCCTCTTAATACCATATTACATTTTCAAGCATAGACCACACAACACAATTTAGCATAGGAGGCAAGCTAACTTCATATTATACTTTAAGGCTCCTAACATTAGCGATTCACACATTTACATAGGGGTTCATGGGTAGGGGTCATCAATCATTAACACTTCATTAATGGCAGCACCTACACATGATCTTGCGTAACACTTTACATGCTCATAACAATAGTAGCACAACCTGGATTGACAACTAAGTAAAAGACTAGGCACAAGTTACGCATAAGGTGATCATCATAATCACTCAACCATATATTCATCCATTTGCCTTCAAGGCCATGGTCAACACATATATAATTAAAATAAAGTAAACGCCGTCATCATAAGTGGACCATACCACACAATGCCATACAAGGCTTCACCGACATTACTATAGAGAAGTAGAGAAGTAGAAGAGTAGAGCAATTCTTACCCATCCTTTAGCCTTTGGTCATCATTGACCTTTACTACTCTTTCATAAATAATTCAAGTATAGTTCAGTATCTAAAACATAATATCATATATGAAGTCATGCATAAGCTACTACAAGGCCATACTACAAACTAGTACAACACATCATTAACATGCTAGAATGTAGAAGGACATAGACCATTAACCAACTTCACTTGCATGGTTTATAAATCATATTTCATTAATATTATAAATCTAGGACATGATCTAAATATTCACTAAACATATCAAATCATGCTTACATAATTACAAGATCAAGATACTAACATAGGCATTAAACTACCAATTCAATGTAGAGTAGAGGGAATAGGCCATCTTACTAATTTTCCCAAAGTATTGATCATCAATCATATTTTACCAATAAAGTACATGCTAGGAAGTAGCTAAGGAGATACAAATCAAGTCTTATTCATATTTTATTCATCTTATAATATAGATTACATCACCTTTATAGCATTATGAATTCATAGACTAAAAGAATCTAGATCAATTACTGTAAGTTTTTATTTAATTTTATCATCGAGGATTTATACCCACAATTCATTTGTAACAACCCTAAAAATGAATAGGATCAAGACTTAGGTTTTTCAAAAATGCTTGCGATTAGACCAAGATCCACACGTATTGATACGCGTAGAACCAGACCTCAGAACCCTTACTACGACCAAGCCAACTAACTTGGGGAGTTAATTGAGCTTGGAAAGGTTGGAACCAACCATGTGAGGCTCGCGAAAACGAAGATTTAATTGAAAGAGTTTTTACCGGACTCAAAAGAAGAAATCTTAAGTTTTGAGGGTCCAAGGGTAAAATGGTCTTTTCCAAGCCAAGGGTAATATTGTAATTACCCTGAGGAACAAATTAATTAATAAATTAATTAATTTACTTAAAGCATTTCGGGTGGGGCAACCCGAATTGACCCATTTTTCGCAAATAGGGTCACTCGGGTTCGAGCCCCACTAGAAGCAAGATTTAACTTGCTTCTATTTTAATTTGTTAACTTAATTTTTAATAAATAATTAATATTAGCTGATTTAGGAAAAAAAATCAGATTTTTATTAATTTTAATTAATTATTAATTTGACTAAGTCCTAACCCACAAGTCCTATTTCTACTAGACCACTATCTCCTATCTCCCATTCTCTTTTCACGTCAATCTCTCTCTCTTTCACTTTCTTTTCTTGGCTGCCAAACGTGTTAAAACAATCAGAAAAAGAAAAACCAAGTAAAGGCAAAAGTTCATCAAGAACTTGAAAGATAGAAACTCAAAAGGAAAATAATCTCAAGAACAAAAGGTAAAGGTCAATATCTAGACGAATTCTTGCTTTTTCTTTCGGTGTGTGGACTGAATTGTGGAGAAGTTCTTGGGCAGCTTTCTGGACATTTAGCAAGAAAACAAAGGTATGGGTCTTCTTACTCTTGGTCTCTTTCCCAAGAGACCCCTAGGACTTAGTATATTCGGCTCAAAAACTAAGGTTGTTTCCCCCGTTGCATATCCCTGTCATTAGCTCCCAACGAATGTAGGTTGGTATGAATGCTGGTAGACTTAGGATTATGTGATGTTTGTGCTGAATGTTAATGTGTTGGATCTACGTTAATTTATGAAAAGACAAACCATGTGTGTGTTCGAATTAAGAAAAATATATGGCATGTGTTGAGTTTCGGCCTAGAGGCTTGAAATTGTAAATGTTATGTTTGTTGTTTTATGTACGCCAATTGAAATAAATTGTGATGTTCATGTGACATGAAGTGTGGCTGAATTGAGGAGTAAACATCTTGGTTAAGAATTCGTGAAAAAAAAATGTATTAAAGAATGTACAATTGTACTATGTAATGCTCTATAAATTCACGAACAAATGGAGATAAAAATGAGTAAAGAAGTTACCTTAAATTTCCAGCATTATGTTGATATATCTCTCCCAATTTAAGTTGTTTAGAATGTTAAGAAAAATAAAGAAAAATAGGTGAGGTCATTGAGGGTCGAACCCGAGACCTCATCCCTTTAAAATCCCCCAAAAATTAAAGAAGACAAATTTATATGGTGAGGGGGATTCGAACCCTTTCATGGCTGGGAAATAAGTGTGAAAAAAAAGAAAATAAGAAATGAGAGGGGTGGTATTCGAACCCACACCCTCTCGGTTAGAAACCAAAGAAAAGGAAAAATAAAAATATGAGAGGCGTGGGAATCGAACCCACGACCTCTATGCGGATGAGGGAGATAAAAATAAAAATGAAATGAGGCTGTGGGGATTCGACCCCACAACCTCACAGTCAACTCAATCAGTCAACTCTTAAAAGGGAGAATAAAATACAGAGGTTGTGGGGGTTCGAACCCACAACCTCTCGGCCTTAAGCGAATGGAAGGGAAAGGAAAATAAAGGAGAATTTTAGTGTGGCTGAGGGGACTCGACCTCGGGTCCCAAAGTCTCCCATGGACCGAAATAAATAAAAGAAAAACGAAAATGGGGTTGTGGGGGCTTGAATCCACAACCCATCGGCCAATGCAAGAAAATTTTTAAATAGACAAGTAACCCTTCAATGTAAATATTGTGATTTGACTTAGAGTTAAAATGTTATGAGTATTAGAATGAAATAAATTAATAATGTAAAGGACATTCAATTGATTCAAGACTTGGGATTCCTTGCCCAAACTTCCGTTTGATACATAAGTCATACGTGAAGAAATCATCCAAGAATAATGCCATCTACTTAGATCGAAATCAAGATCTTGGCATATATACAAGATACATAAATCTTGTACTATAAAATCTTAGGAATGTATGAGTCATTTAATGAAATACGAATGAAGCCTCATGGCTTGTATGTATGGACACATAAGTCTAATATACGTTCAAAAATAAGTGAACCTGAGATGTATGAAATGAAATGATGAACCCTAAAAGGGTTAAGTATGAGTGTAAATACACTAAATGGCCAATTGCATTGGCATATGATGAGATGAACAATGAAATGATGAAATGAACATTCACATAATAAGAGGTGAGTAACTATGAAAAAGCAAAGGTGCTAATGATAATGAATGTGGTGACAACATGATATGAGGCTAATGTAAATGATGAGAGCAATCTCAAATGAGCCTAAGTAAATGTTACCAACACGTACTCACCTATGAGGTGTAAGATAATGAAGAGACAAGTCTCTATGAACACTCTAATGAGAGTATTGAGCTTAACACACTCAATACGAATGATGAGATGAGAAATCATCTAATGAGCTATGATGTCCTCATACTAGAAGCCAGCTTCCATGACGTATGAGATGAATGTAATGGAACTTTATACTGAGCACGGATAGACTAGCTATGAGCGGTGATGGCTTCTTTCGGGAAGGGCGGAGGTTCACGTAACTCTCATGAGATGAGACTGTCCGGCTTGCCGGGTATGGGTCTCCTTATATCTCCTAGTCTTCGAACCTATACTGCCAATATAGGGATCTGGCGGGGTTAAATTCCCATGTACGCTAGCATGTTATTGGATCACTTTGGACGGTGATTCCACCTCTTTTCGGTGTGGGGGAGACACTGGATTTCATGATGCTCACATGATCTATGTCGGTTAAAGTTAAAGTTCCCAATGAATGAATGAGGCCAGCCTCAAATGATGCACATAATGAAATGAATAAATACCAAAGGTGTTAGGATAGGATAATCAAAAGGTGAGTTAGATTCAAGTAATGACATTAGGTCATTCTTGGTCATTGCACAACGAACCTAATGAAAGTCATAGACTACATCCTAGGTATAACCGGTGGTTACACTGGACTATGAACGAAATGAAATGAAGTACGTATGAATGAATGAAGCAGACTCTGTGTTTGCTAATGAAGACTCCTTAGTTAAGGTACCATATGTTGAGCCCTCATTTTGGAAAGTGTTAATGTTAAGTCCATGATTCCAAGGTCTCATGGCATATGAATGAATGATATGAAAGATGTTATGTGCTATATGCAATATGATATGTGATATGTGTAATATGTTATGTGATGTGTGCAATATGATAAGTATGATGATGCATGTTACTCTCATGGCATGACTTTCCTAATCCATATTTGGAAAGCTCACTGACTTTCCAAATCCTAATTTGGAAACCTCACTGACTTTCCTAATCCAATTTGGAAAGTTCACTAACTTTCCTAATCTCAATTTGGCAAGTCCACTGACTTGACTTCCAAAAAAAATCATGTTGTTAGGAAAGAGTTATTCTTTCTCATGCATGTCCTTGGTGTGTGCTTGCATATACCCATACTTAGTACAAGTGTGTACTAACCCTATACAAACTCTACTATTTTAGGTGCAGGCACAGGTGGACGGTAGAGCTACAGGATCATCGCTGCAGTTATCCGGACGTCCAGCATTCATCCGGCTTTGGTAGGTCCTCATGCTTTCGAGGATGCTACTGTTTATGTTCTAGCTTAGTTTAGGAGTTGAGCTAGTGGAGCATGTTCCACTAGCGTTTCTTTCTTATTTTATTCAGACTATGTATGGGTGCCATTTTGGCAATTATACAATTATGTTATTGAACTATTTCTTTCATTTGATTATCTCTTAATGTTTAGATGGTTGATGTTGAACAAATTACGAATCTATTAGAAATGTTTAGAAACAAAAAGTTTCAAATTTTCCGCTAAAAATTAACCTATGTAAAGTAAGAATGACGTAAGTAGGCTTGTCTGCGACCTCTGAGAGGTCAACAATGCCGGTCCCGTCTGGGGTCTAGATTCCTGTCGTGACAAAGTTGGTATCAGAGCACTAGGTTAAATTACGAAAATAATAAGTTCACATCAACCACATTGAGTAGTTTCTAAGTCATAGTAGTGAAGTGCACCACTATCCTGAATTAGAGACTGCATGATGCGTAGGAAAATTTCCCTTCTTCTGATCTTATCGTGCTTTTCTAAATGTCTGAATTCTTGGTGTTATGAGCGTGTCTAACATCAATCCTTTTTGTTTTTCCAGAGAATGAACACTAGGAGAGGATTTGGTCAGAGGGGAGGAGGAGCAGCTGCTAGGGGTAATCAGGATCTACCCCAGGCTCCAGCTGAAGGAGTGGCCATACCTGTTAACCCAGCTGGGTTGACTGATGCTTAGGTGCGGGCATCTTTGGCCCAAATGGCACAGGCCATTACCATGCAGGCCCAGACTATGACTGCCCAGGTCAACATACAGGATGTTAAGAGGGAGAACCCACCGGTCCGTAGCATGGCTGACAGACTGAGGGATTTCACGAGGATGAATCCTCCCATTTTCACAGGGGCTAAGACATCGGAGGATCCTCAAGAGTTCATAGATGAGGTGCATAAGATCCTGGTAGCTATGGGGGCCACTGATATTGAGAAGGCTGAGTTGGCTTCCTATCAGCTCAAGGATGTTGCACAGACTTGGTGCAAGATGTGGCAAGATAGCCGTGTCTTAGTTGGAGTACCAGTCACATGGGAGCTGTTCAAGACAGCATTTCTGGAGAGATTCTTTCCCAGGGAGATGAGGGAGGCCAAGGTTGAGGAATTCATCAACCTCAAACAAGGCTCCATGACAGTCAGGGAGTATTCCCTGAAGTTTGTTAAGCTGTCAAGGTATGTTGTTTTTCCCTAAGTATTTAATAGCAAGAATAAGAATGTAACAACCCTAAAAATGAATAGGATCAAGACTTAGGTGTTTCAAGAATGCTTGCGATTAGACCGAGGTCCACACGTATTGATACGTGTAGAACCAGACCTCAGAACCCTTACTACGACCAAGCCAACTAACTTGGGGAGTTAATTGAGCTTGGAAAGGTTGGAACCAACCATGTGAGGCTCACGAAAATGAAGATTTAATCGAAAGAGTTTTTACCGGACTCAAAAGAAGAAATTTTAAGTTTTGAGGGTCCAAGGGTAAAATGGTCTTTTCCAGGCCAAGGGTAATATTGTAATTACCCTGAGTAATTAATTATTTAATTAATTAAGTCATAAATATAAAGTAATTCGGGTGGGGCAACCCGAAGTGACCCATTTTTGCAAAATGGGGTCACCCGGGTTCGAACCCCACTAGAGGCAAGATTAAACTTGCTTTTATTTTAATGTGTTAACTTAGTTTTTAATAAATAATTAATATTAGCTGATTTAGGAAACAGAAATCAGATTTTTATTAATTTTGATTAATTATTGAGTTGACTAATTCAAACCCACAAAGTCCTACTTATACTAGACTTCTATCTCCCATTTCCCCCACTCTCTCTTGCACGATTCTCTCTCTCTTTCACTCTCTTTTTCTTGGCTGAAAACGTGAGAAAACAATCAGCAAAAGAAAAATAAAGTAAAGGCAAAAGTTCATCAAGAACTTGAAAGATAGAAACTCAAAGAGAAAACAATCCGGTAACGTTAAGCAGAACTACTACGCTAGTCGGGTGAGGTGTGAGTGTGGGTGTTTGGACTGATTTTTGGAGAGGTTCTTGGGCAGCATTCTGGACATTTAACAAGAAAACAAGGTATGGGTTTTCTTACTCTTGGTCCCTTTCCCAAGAGACCCTTAAGACTCAGTATATTCGGCTCAAAAACTAAGGTTGATTCCCCTGTTGCATGTCCCTGTCATTAGCTCCCAACGAATGTAGGTTGGTATGAATGCTGGTAGACTTAGGATTATGTGATGTTTGTGCTGAATGTAATGTATTGGATGTATGTTAATTCATGAAAAGACAACTATGTGTGTGTGTTCGAATTAAGAAAAGAAAAATGCATGGCATGTGTGAGTCTCGGCCTAGAGACTTAATTTTTGTTAATGTTATGTTGTTGTTTTATGTACTCCAATTGAAGAAAAATGTGATGTTCATGTGACATGAAGTGTCGCTGATTTGAGGAGTAAACATCTTGGTTAAGAACTCGTGAAAAATTGTATTAAAGAACATACCAAATGAACTATGTATTGTCCTATGAATTTACTAACAAATGGAAATAAAAATGAGTAATGGGGTTACTTTAAATTTCCAGCATTATGTTAACATATCTCTACCTAATTAAGATGTTTAGAATGTCAAGAAAAATAAGGAAGAATAGGTGAGGTCATTGAGGGTCGAACCCGAGACCTCACCCCTTTAAAATAAAATAAAAAAGGTTTAATTAAAGAAGAAGAAAATTTGTGTGGTGAGGGGGATTCGAACCTGTCTTGGTTGGGGAATAAGTGTGAAGAAAAAGAAAATAAGAAATGAGAGGGGTGGGGTTCGAACCCACACCCTCTCGGTTAGAAACCAAGGAAAAAGAAAATTTTGAGAGGCATGGGATTCGAACCCACGACCTCTATGCAGATGAGGGAGATAAATATAAAAATAAAATGATGCTGTGGGGATTCGACCCCACAACCTCACAGTCAACTCAAATAAGTCAACTTTCAAAAAGGAGAATAAAATAAAGAGGTTGTGGGGGTTCGAACCCACAACCTCTCAGCCTTAAGCGAATGGAAGGGAAAGGAAAAATAAAGGTGAATTGTAGTGTGGCTGAGGGGACTCGACCTCGGGTCCCAAAGTCTCCCATAGGCTGAAACTAATAAAAGAAAAACGAAAATGGGTTTGTGGGGGCTTGAACCCACAACCCATCGGCCAATGCAAGAAAAATTTTAAATAGACAAGTAACCCTTCAATGTAAATATTGTGATTTGACTTAGAGTTAAAATGTTATGAATATTAGAATGAAATCAATTAATAATGTGAAGGACATTCAATTGATTCAAGACTTGGGATTCCTTGCCCAAACTTCCATTTGATACATAAGTCATACGTGAACAAATCATCCAAGAATAATGCCATCTACTTGGATCGAAATCAATATCTCGGCATATATACAAGATAATAAATCTTGTACTATAAAATCTTAGGAATGTATGAGTCATTTAATGAACTACGAATGAAGCTCATGGCTTGTATGTATGAACATAAGTCTAATATACGTTCAAAATAAGTGAACCTGAGATGTATGAAATGAAATGATGAACCCTAAAAGGGTTAAGTATGAGTGTAAATACACTAAATGGCCAATTGCATTGGCATATGATGAGATGAACAATGAAATGATGAAATGAACATTCACATAATAAGAGGTGAGTAACTATGAAAAAAAACAAAGGTGCTAATGATAATGAATGTGGTGACAACATGATATGAGGCTAATGTAAATGATGAGAGCAATCTCAAATGAGCCTAAGTAAATGTTACCAACACGTACTCACCTATGAGAGTGTAAGATAATGAAGAGACCAGTCTCTACAAACATTCTAATGAGAGTATTGAGCTTAACACACTCAATACGAATGATGAGATGAGAAATCATCCAATGAGCTATGATGTCCTCATACTAGAAGTCAGCTTCCATGACGTATGAGATGAATGAAATGGAACTTTATACTGAGCACCGATAGACTAGCTATGAGCGGTGATGCCTTCTTTCGGAAGGGCGGAGGTTCACGTAACTCTCATGAGATGAGACTGTCCGGCTTGCCGGGTATGGGTCTCCTTATATCTCCTAGTCTTCGAACCTATACTGCCAATATAGGGATCTGGCGGGTTAAATTCCCATGTACGCTAGCATGTTATTGGATCACTTTGGCCGGTGATTCCACCTCTTTTCGGTGTGGGGGAGACACTGGATTTCATGATGCTCACATGATCTATGTCGGTTAAAGTTAAAGTTCCCAATGAATGAATGAGGCCAGCCTCAAATGATGCACATAATGAAATGAATGAATACCAAAGGTGTTAGGATAGGATAATCAAAAGGTGAGTTAGATTCTTGGTCATTGCACAATGAACCTAATGAAAGTCTTAACTACATCCTAGGTATAACCGGTGGTTACACTGGACTATGAACGAAATGAAATGAAGTACGTATGAATGAATGAAGCAGACTCTGTGTTTGCTAATGAAGACTCCCTAGTTGAGGTCCCATATGTTGAGCCCTCATTTTGGAAAGTCTTAATGTTAAGTCCATGATTCCAAGGTCTCATGGCATATGAATGAATGATATGAAAGATGTTATGTGTATATGCAATATGATATGTGATATGTGTAATATGTTATGTGATGTGTGAATATGATAAGTATGATGATGCATGTTACTCTCATGGCATGACTTTCCTAATCAATATTTGGAAAGCTCACTGACTTTCCAAATCCAAATTTGTAAAGCTCGCTGACTTTCCTAATCCAATTTGGAAAGTTCACTAACTTTCCTAATCTCAATTTGGCAAGTCCACTGACTTGACTTCCAAAAATCATGTTGTTAGGAAAGAGTTATTCTTTCTCATGCATGTCCTTGGTGTGTGCTTGCATATACCCATACTTAGTACAAGTGTGTACTAACCCTATACAAACTCTACTATTTTAGGTGCAGGCACAGGTGGACGGTAGAGCTACAGGATCATCGCTGCAGTTATCCGGACGTCCAGCATTCATCCGGTTTGGTAGGTCCTCATGCTTTCGAGGATGCTACTGTTTATGTTCTAGCTTAGTTTAGGAGTTGAGCTAGTGGAGCATGTTCCACTAGCGTTTCTTTCTTATTTTATTCAGACTATGTATGGGTGCCATTTTGGCAATTATACAATTATGTTATTGAACTATTTCTTTCATTTGATTATCTCTTAATGTTTAGATGGTTGATGTTGAACAAATTACGAATGTATTAGAAATGTTTAGAAACAAAAAGTTTCAAATTTTCCACTAAAAATTAACCTATGTAAAGTAAGAATGACGTAAGTAGGCTTGTCTGCGACCTCTGAGAGGTCAACGACGCCGGTCCGTCTGGGGTCTAGATTCCAGTCGTGACATCATCCATAATGCCAACTAAAGGCAGTAGCTACAATGATGCTTTGCATAATCCAAATCATACACAATTTCTATAATCCAAATTCAATGTAACACTTAGAAACATAGGCTATTCATACTCAAATCTTCATACATTGATCCTCATGGATCGTTCATCATCAATTCATAATAAATTAACGTAAATAACAGTAGATATAAGCAATTCAACTTAAGAGAATCACAATTCAACAATTAACAAGCCATGATCACAAAGCCCATGCAAGAACTAAATCGATTTTGGGAGGGGACATTGGTTCATCATGCAATTTGATTAAAAGTCACGTTAAGACCAATATATTAACTTCAACTAATCATGATTTAATCATTCAAAATGTTTTTTAGATAGAACCCATGGCTAGATTGAAGAAGAAGAACTTTGATCATGAAACCTTCTATGAAAACATGAGACTAACTCTCCAAGTGAAAGGTTACATGGAGATGAAGGATTAACATAACTTTGTCTAGTTGAAAACCTCTAAAACTTGGTGAATCATCCATGGAAATCCAAGCTCCAAGCTGCTCTTGAGCTTCACCAACAATGGTTGTTTCTAGGAGAATATTTTTGGAGGGAAAGGTTCAATTCGTGTTGAGTGGATTGGAATGGGAGGTTCACGTGTTTAATCCCTTACATACACCCAAAAATAGGTAAATTAATCAATTAAATTCAATTTAGGACGGGTTGAATTTCTCATTCACCCCTTGATAAAACAGTGCACAAGGCAACAGGTGCAGGCCACCATCGACGGACCAATCGACTGGCCGTTGGTCAATCGGCTAGCCGTCCTTTGGCTTTCGTCTATTGGTCCTTGGCCAATTTTTGGGTTGAGACGTTACCAAGCTAAGTTAAATCTACGAGACATCACCTACGGTCCGTTGATCAACCAACTGGCCGTCGTTTGGTGCAGTCGATTGACACTGCCAAGGCAGTGTCTTGACCAGCCTTGGGTTCTTCATGTGGGCCCTTTGTGGGGCCTTTAAAAGTCGTACCCGGACGTTTCCCACGTAAATACAAACATTAACAAGTTGTAGACCTCCCAAATAAGTTTCACCCAAAACAAATACTCGCAACTCGTCTAAGGCACCATGAAGACGCACATGAACATCTCAAGGGCTAACTTTCGAACATCTCGGACGTTCATGGACGTTTGCCCTCCAAACTTCACGAAACTTCATACACTGCCTAAAAAATCATTATAACTCATTTTAAGACTTCATAAGCTCATTATTACACATAAGCATGTATAGACACATGAGGCACATAGGCGACTATTCGTCGAACGTTTTGGTCGTACCTTGACGTTTGACTTCAAAATCCCCTCAAACTTTACACAGTGACTCTAAACCATATAATAGGAAATTTTAGGACCTAATAAGCTTAATACAAATATGTTAGGCTCTAGACACACTAACTCATTTTTGGGGTCTTACAATATCCCCCACTTGGGAACATTCGTCAACGAATGACACTTAAAACACTTTAATCACAACAAGGACTTCAATGCATCATAGAGCAGTTCATCTCAATCATAACATCATCACATAGAAGTTAATGCACCAAACTTACAAGGAATACAACTTCACATCATTTTAACATTCAATCCCCTTAAGAAAGCAAAAACCTTCATTCACTCACTCCTTAATGCATAAAAAATAGGGATCTTATCATGCTTATAGGAGGAACATCATTATCCTAATAATAACATGGTCATTACACATCAATTCATTAAGAGCTCATCTTGCAACTATCTTTAAGTCACACTCAATGAGAAATTTGGTACTCATTTCCATGCACATAGACTTGAGTAAGATAGGTTGACAATGGATTCTTATAAGTTAAACCTAGTGCTATGATGTCAAACTCAACCATACCATGCTTAGTTGTGTCCATGGAGGAATT